>JARYGA010005945.1:0-45287 GCA_030545235.1 Helianthus tuberosus
GGCCACACAGCTATTTTTGCACTCGTTACTGACGCATCAACGAAAGAGAAGAAGATAGAGGACATTCCAGTTGTACGCGACTTTCCTCAAGTGTTTCCTGAGCAATTAACTGGTCTACCGCCTCATCGCCAGGTCGAATTTTAGGCCGAGCTAGCTCTTGGAGCAGCACCCATAGCTCGAGCACCTTATCGCTTAGCTCCAACCGAACTCGAAGAACTGTCTAAGCAATTGCAAGAACTCTTGGAAAAGGGTTTCATTCGTCCTAGCTCTTCGCCCTGGGGAGCTCCAGTATTATTTGTGAAGAAGAAAGACGGTACCTTCAGAATGTGTATAGATTACCGTGAACTCAACAAGGTGACCGTGAAGAATCGCTATCCTCTTCCACGCATTGATGACTTGTTTGACCAGTTGCAGGGGTTGAGCTACTATTCGAAAATTGACTTAAGGTCAGGCTACCATCAGCTGAGAGTCCGGGATGAGGACATCTCTAAGACAGCGTTCAGGACTCGTTATGGACATTACGAGTTCCTGGTTATGCCATTCGGACTGACGAACGCACCTGCGGTCTTCATGGACCTTATGAACAGGGTGTGCAAGCCTTACTTGGATAAGTTCGTTATAGTTTTCATCGACGAAATCCTGATCTATTCTAAGAGTCAGGAGGAACACGAGCAGCATTTACGACTTATTTTGGAACTCCTTCGAGTAGAACAGCTGTATGCCAAGTTTTCAAAATGCGACTTCTGGCTTCGTGAAGTCCACTTTCTAGGCCATGTGGTGAACAAGGATGGGATTCATGTTGATCCATCTAAGGTAGAATCGATTAAGAACTGGCCTGCACCTCGCACACCAACGGAAATTCGCCAATTTTTGGGCTTGTCAGGTTAGTATAGGAGGTTCATCAAGGATTTTTCCAAGATTGCGCAACCTCTCACCTTACTAACACAGAAAGGTGTCACCTATCGTTGGGGTGATGCACAGGAAACTGCGTTTCAACACTTAAAGGATAGACTTTGTAGCGCCCCTATCCTCTCATTGCCTGAAGGCACAGACGATTTTGTGGTTTATTGTGACGCATCCATCCAGGGACTTGGTTGCGTGTTGATGCAACGTGATAAGGTGATTGCTTACGCATCACTCCAACTTAAGGTTCACGAAAGGAATTACACTACACACGACTTGGAGCTGAGAGCTGTTGTTTTCGCGCTCAAGATATGGAGACATTACCTGTACGGTACCAGGTGCACCATTTACACCGATCACAGGAGTCTTGAGCATATCTTCAAGCAAAAGGAATTAAACATGCGACAACGTCGATGGGTAGAGCTACTGAATGACTACGAATGGGCCATCAAGTACCATCCAGGCAAAGCCAATGTTGTGGCTGACACCCTCAGTCGAAAAGATACCACACCTAGGCGTGTGCGAGCACTACAACTCACCATACAATCTAGTCTTCCTTCACAGATTCGAGATGCTCAGGTAGAAGCATTGAAACCAGACAACGTCTGGGCTGAAGCCCTACGCGGCTCAAGGCAACGATTAGAACAAAAGGGAGACGGCGCTTACTAAGTTACAGGACGCATATGGGTCCCACACTATGGCAATTTACGAGAACTTGTAATGGATGAAGCACATAAGTCTCGCTACTCAGTACATCCTGGTTCAGATAAGATGTACCACGATCTCATAACTACGTATTGGTGGCCTAGCATGAAAGCTCACATAGCAACATACGTTAGCAAATGTTTGACTTGTGCGAGAGTCAAGACTAAATATCAAAAACCATCGGGCCTACTCCAACAAGCAGAGATACCACAATGGAAATGGGAGCAAATTTCCATGGATTTTGTTACTGGCCTGCCTAGATCTCAACGTGGGAATGATACTATTTGGGTGATCGTGGATCGACTCACAAAATCTGCACACTTTTTGGCTATTTAGGAAACGGATAAGTTCTCCACTCTAGCAGACGTCTACCTTAAGGAAGTGGTTTCGAGGCACGGGGTGCCAACCTCTATTATTTCCGATCGTGATGCACGTTTTACCTCTGAACTGTGGCAAGCAATGCACAAGTCCTTTGGCTCACGTTTAGACATGAGCACAGCCTACCATCCGCAAACAGATGGGCAGTCTAAACGCACCATCCAAACCCTAGAAGACATGCTGCGGGCATGTGTAATCGATTTTGGCAACGGCTGGGAAAAACATCTCCCGTTAGTGGAGTTTTCGTATACCAACAGTTACCACACCAGCGTTCAAGCCGCTCCATTTGAGGCATTGTATGGGCGTAAATTCCGATCACCTCTTTGTTGGGCAGAGGTGGGTGATAGTCAGATCACAGGTCCAGAACTGGTAGTAGATGCAACGGAAAGGATTGCACGGATACGACAACGCATGGCGGCAGCACGTGACCGTCAGAAAGCCTACGCAAACAAGCGCCGGAAACCACTCGAGTTCCAAGTTGGGGATCGAGTGCTACTCAAAGTTTCACCCTGGAAGGGTGTGGTTCGTTTTGGCAAACGGGGCAAGCTCAATCCGCGATATGTCGGACCATTCGAAATCATTGAGAAAATAGGCAAGGTGGCCTACAAACTGAACCTACCAACAGAACTCAGTGCAGTTCACAACGTATTTCACGTCTCAAATCTGAAGAAGTGTCTATCAGATGAGACCCTCATAGTTCCTTTGAAGGAACTCACTATCGACGATCAGTTGCGATTTGTCAAGGAACCAGTTGAAATCACGGACCGGGATGTTAAGGTCCTCAAGCACACCAGAATTCCTCTTGTTCGAGTTCGTTGGAACTCCCGTCGTGGCCCAGAGTTCACCTGGGAACGCGAAGACCAAATGAAACAAAAGTATCCCCAATTGTTCGCAAACAGTACAACCACTACTGAGGCTGAAGCTACTGCGGAATTTCGGGACGAAATTCCAAACCAACGGGGGAAGGATGTGACACCCCAGGAAAACCATGCAACTTAACTAGCTTCCTCAGTAACCACGTGCTAAATTTCGGGACGAAATTTCTTTCAAGTTGGGGATAATGTGACAACTCGTATCTCAAACCTCTTTTTGTACTTTGATGTAACGTATGTGAGAACATTATGTGATCATATGATCTTGATTGATTAATTGAATGATATGTTTGATGTTATGTTATGTGCATGTACGTATGTATTAGGATCACACAACACAACCCGATCGCACAAGCCCATTCGGGCTACACCCTTTGAATCCGAAACCAATGAGCAGCCCAAGTGAGGGTTCGGTCCACTCCCTTTTTATGCGCATACACACACACCCTTAGGGAGTTTGTTTCTCATTTGTTGCAAAACAAGAAAACACACAAAACCCTAGCTCTCTTTCTCTCCCTCTCAAACCCGACGGCAACAACATCCCTTCTCTCGAAGCTTTTGGTGTTCAGATCAATCCTTACTCTCTTCTTTAATCGGTTAGTGTTTTAACTATTGATTGTGTGTTGCATAATGTTGTGATATGTATGTTCTACACAATGGTTTAAGGATGATATGTGATTGAGGATGATGTAAACTGTTAGGGTTTGGTGTTCTTGAAATCGGCACATGTGTAGTTTTCACGGATCAAAATAAGGGTCGATGATGTTATGTTTGAATGATGATATTCGGCTGTGATGTATCATGTTCGAATGATTGTTGAGTTGTCATGATTAGAATGCATGCTAGTGATCAAGAACATGAACTATGTTAATATGTTTAGGTGTTATGCTTATTGTTTATGCTTGATAAATGATTAGGGTTCTTATGAATTAGATGATAATTGCTTGGTTTGATCGAGTTATGCACAATTGAAACTGTTAGTGTTGTTAGTTGATAGATTTTATAAATGGAAACCATATAACTGATTGCCATAATTTTCGGATATTAAAACAAATCGCACAAGATCAGATTTGTATAAGATCTGATCGCACAAGACGACCGAGCGTACAAGACCATTCGCACAAGTGCAATCACACAAACTTGTCAGTCGCACAAGATCAGAATCGCACAAGATCTGATCCGATCGAACAAGTTCTGGTCGGACAAGACAGTCGCACAAAAATAGTGCAACTGTTAATATACTAAGTACAATCAGGATATGCATGATCGCACAAGACCTTGTGGATCGCACAAGGCAGTGCCGATCGCACAAGGCAGTGCCGATCGCACAAGGCTTGGGCCACACACAACAGTTGGACTTCACTTATGTTGTTGGGCCGATTAGCCCAAATCACAATCGCACAAGCCATCCGGATCGCACAAGTCCATCCGGATCGCACAAGACTCATGTTTACTTGTTTGGGCCGTTTGCATTGTTGGATTGATTATGTTATTGGGCCGGGTATCTTTGGCTTCAATGGGTGAATCGCGCAAGGCTGTTAGACTTGTGCGAGCCCAATCTTTTGAATCGTACAAGTATGAGTATGTCAAGTACTTGACTGTTAATGTGTTGCCATGATCAATACGTGTTCGTAATCTGTTAACTTATGTGTAAGCATTTGTGCATTACTTGAACTTAGACCTGACTTGTATGGTAACCATGTTAGGACGTGGTTGACCACATATAGCTCAAGTAACCTTTCTGTGTATCTGCCGAGCAAACCAAGGTGAGTTCACACTCTATCCAAGGCATGGGATTCCCAAGGGTTGGGAATGGGTTAAAGAACTGAACACTAACTACGAACTTGCGTATTCCCCATACAACAGGATACGTACGACTATAAGACCATCAACTCTATCACTTTAAGTCCCTCATTTATCGATTTAATCTTCGAGGCCTATGGCGAGCGGGTCATTAGTTAATAGCGCGATTAGGTTTAACAAACCTCACACCGTGCCAGTCGGACGGGCGTGTACTAATGGACTATGGGCAAAGGGTCAATGCTGATAGACATTGACTTAGGGCACCTCTTACATTTTCGTAGCAGTCGATACGCGTGGTCTAGTAACACATGGGAAGCCCCCACTAATCTTCGCAAACATGTCAGGGTGACCGCGATACGAATTAATACGATACATGGTTCACAAACGAACATACGATTTACGAAACGAATACTATTACTAAAAACCAACTGTGAACTTGCTCAACTTTGTTGTTGATTCGTTGCTACATGCCTTGCAGGTCGTTAGGTACTCATGGAGCTTGCACAGGGAGGCGCAGTCGGTGTGGGACATGGCAGTGTGTGCCATGATTAAAACATTACATTATTTTTGTACTTAGTACTTATGTTGGATTTTTACAATTATGCTTCCGCTAAACACTTAACTACGCTTTGATTTTGAACACCTTTCATATTGTTTGGTTGAATTATATTTACTACATACATTGCTCAATATGATTGGTGGCTTGATCCTGGTCATGTCACGCCTCCAAGCGGTGATACTCCGCGTGTGGATTTTGGGGGTGTGACAAACCGCTACCTCTGCTGCAGACAAATACTAGATTAGCGGTTCTTTTTCTCGCGGTGTTGTCAATGTTGGTAACTGGATTAGACATTTCTTCATTTGCTTGAAGGCTATCTCCGCTTCTGGTGTCCACTGAAAATGGCTCTTCTTGGCACAATTGTGCAATGTGCTAATGAACGGGTAAGATTTCGCAGCGTGATTTGCCAAGAATTTGTTCAAGGCTGCTAATCGTCCCGCAAGTCGTTACATTTCTTTCACTGTTGCAGGTGACGGCATTAGCTGGATGGCTTGTACCTTCTCCGGGTTGACGTTAAAACCGTCTCTGGTTACTATGAACCCCAAAAATTTTCCTTCTTCCATTCCGAAGGAGCATTTTGTTGGGTTAAGTTTTAGATTGACGCTGCGCAAAGAATCGAACGTGTGCTGAATGTTTGCGAGCATGGTCTCTTCTTCCTGGCTCATGATGGCGAGGTCATCCATATAAACTTCTACTGTTTTACCAATGTCTTCCCCGAAGACTGTATCCATCAAGCGCTGGTAAGTAGCTCCTGCATTGTGGAGACCAAAAGGCATTTTCGTATCGCAAAAGATGCCTTTATCTGTACGGAAGGCTGTTTTGTCTTCGTCTTCCTCTTTCATCTGGACTTGATGATAGCCCTTATAACAGTCTAGAAAACACATCCAGCGGAAGGACGCTAGAGAGTCAACTTTCTAGTCTATTTCTGGTAGCGCATAGCAATCTTTCGGGCAGGCTTTGTTGAGGTCTTTGAAGTCTACACACATGCGCCACCCGCCATTGTGTTTTTGAACCATTACTGGGTTGGCGACCCAGGTCTGGTATTGTACTTCAAGCAGGATCCCAGCGTTGAGTAACTCTGTTACTTGCTCGTTCATCGGTTCTGCCTTTTCTGCGCTGAGACAGCGTCTTCCTTGTGTGACAGGTACCGCTGATGGCCGGACGTTCAAACAGTGCTGCGCTATATCTCGTGGAACCCCAGTCATGTCTGCTGGGCACCAGGAGAAGATGTCTTTATTGTTTGAAAGTAACTCCTTCAACTGTATCCGTATTACCGGTGAAATGGCGTGCCCTAGTAAGATTGTCTGTTCTGGATATTCTTCATTGAGAACTTATTTTTCTGGTTCGTTTGATGTTGAAGGTTTAGCAACCTTTGCTGGTGGCTCATCATCTACGTACATGACTTCTTTGCTGGAATACAGAATTGCTACTCCGATTTCCGTTGGAAAGTCGCAAACATCATGCGGTATGGAAGTAATCATACTGAATTCTCTCTGCGATCGCCTTCCCAGCAGTACATCATGGCGCGATGTTGCTGACATAACCATGAAATTTACTATGACTGTGTGCAAATGTTCCCCATCTGAGAGAGTCACAGGAAAAACAATTTGTCCCAATGGAAAAACAGCTTTGTTGCAGAAACCAGTGAGAGGGAAATCAACTGGCTCTAAGCGTGCTTTATCTTCTGGATCAAGTTGTTTGAAACATTGTTCATATATTATATCCATCGAGCTCCCTGGATCTATGAACATGTAGTCAGTTCTGTAGTGACCGAAGATACCGGTGATAATTACTGGACGTTCTTCCTGAGGGCCTCCGGGGACGACAGGAAATACAACTTGCCGCTCTCTCCAGTGCTGATTATGGCTTCGTTTGTTCGGCCTTCGTGAGGGACCTCCTTGCACCATGTTTATCTGCTTTGGTTCTGCTTCCTGGCAATTGGTATCTTCTGTTTTTTGTATCATCTGTTTATGACTACTAGATTGGATGCCCCACTGACAGGCTAGCTGTGGGTCCAACACTGTAGTGCCTAATTTTCCGTTAATTACTTCTTGAGTATCAGATCTATTGTTTAACGACTCGGATCTGGCGTTTTGTGCAAAAATTTGGTTCATGTGATTTGGAACCTGTTGAACTAGTACTTTGGAGTTTTCTCCAGGAATAGATTTGAACGGTTATGAACTCCTGTTTGTATCAGAGAATCATTTCCTTCCAAATGACTTTTGATGCTTCCTTCGTTGCCCATGATTCCGTCGATCTGGATATCTCGGGTTGCAGAACCCTTGAATTCGGATCGAGGACCTGATGGGTGAAATGATGGGTTTTCTGCCATATGAAACAGAGGATGAAGAAAAAATGAATTAAATCGAGAAGAAACAGATGAAACTGAGAAATCAGTGGGCGCCAATGAAGAAACACTGGTCAATTGACCGGTAACAAATAAACCAGGGGGTTAGGTTCTGCATAAAAGGGTTGGTTTCTCCTCGTTCGGTTCGTGGGTGACACATCTCCTTCTCTTCAAAATAACTGCAAAACAACTACCGTTAGACTCGGCATGGGGAGAAGGGGGGTTCTCTTCGTGACCACCCTCCGGTGTGAGAATAAGTACAAGTTTTATAAAGAAGAAGAAGTGTAAGTGAAGTGAATGCAACTTGAAAACTATACCTGAATTATCCTTCTATTTATAGCCAAAGTTTGGGCGGAAAAACCTGTTATTGAAATATTGACGAAAAATGCCGACTTCGTAAGCGGTTATGTTTCTCTCTGTTAATTGCTTAACGAATGTGAGAGCACACGGATCACGATCTTTGATCAACGGCTGGGGTGTTGCCACATGGAAAGTGGGTAAGTGAAGATCTCTCTTCAATTCCGTGCCATCATCGTGACTTCAAGGGAGCCAGGGATGATGACACGTGGTCAGGCGGCTATAACCCTCTGGTGATGCACGATAGAGTCTTCCAGAAGATCACAGATGTAATCCTGTGTGACTCCTTACTGTATGGTATCAGTGAAGTAAATAATATCCAAGTCTGGATATTATTTATGCGGGAGTGCTTTTTAGGATTTTTATCCTTATCTATTATGGAGAAAGGCGCAAGGATTCGTTAGCCTCTTTTTGGCGCGCAGGTGTTGCCTGTTGTTCTCTTTCTAAGTTTTCTTTGTAGGACAAGTACGCGGCTGCGCAAGGTCTAAAAAAGGTTAGAAAGATGAGGTTGTGGTATGGTCCCAAGTACTCGAAGTGATGTTTTTGGGACCTTACCCCTTCACACACCTAATCTCGACACCGTCACTTGTTTGTGTTATGCGAGTGTTTTTGAAAATATGGGTGTTGTCAGCCTTAGGAAAGGATGAGTAGTTGTACGAAGCTGTAGTGTATGCAGTGTTCGAGCAAGGTGTAGTTTTAGAGACTGAGAGTATCAAGAGTAAGCTCGTGCAAAACCCCTACTGAGTTCTCACAAGGCGGTCTGTTGGTGCTTAAACTATAGACTAGGTCAATTCTAAGACATTAAACCCGGACTAGGTCGTGTCTTTCCTAATTCCTTATAGTTATGGCTCTAATACCAATCTGTCACACCCCAACCGAGGGCGGAATCATTGGGGCGTGGCACTGAGCGAAATAGATTGTTCAAGGGAATCCATAACAACTATTAAGTGCCAATATATTTAATGTTCATGTCGCATTCCATAAACATACAAAGCATAAACAGTTATTACAGATAATTGTCTCAAAAACAAAATATTGTTCTGATGACTCAGATTTATTTAGTTTGTTTCTAGACCTCCTACTTCGTTTCACCAAAGCATAGCAAGCAGTGCATCCTAATCCAACTGTCACATATGTTAAAATAAAGTCAATACACATATTTTTAAGGTGAGTACACAAGTTTGAATAGCATATAGTAAAGCGAAAGCGTTTACGCATAACCAACATGTAACATGTCGAAATGTGAATCAAGTAAGTTATCAACAATGACGTATGCAACCGACATGACTACGAGTTGTAGAATGCGCAACACATTATCACCACTGTGACCATGTGAAGTAAAACCCTTAACAACCCCTGTCCACGACAGGTGCTGAGTCCAAACTATAGTACTATCGTTGCTAAGGTGTCAGGCAAAATAATCACTGTGTAAACATAACATACAAGCATTCATCGAGTCACGTATAACATGTGAGAGCGGTTTGCGTTAAAAGTGTTTACGTTGTGTGTTCGAGGTGATTTGATATAGAAGATGTATGTAACACCCAAAAGTGCGTTAAGCAAAAAGGGTTCGAGTATACTCACCGTGCGTGTTTAGCTAGTAAACACAGTACTTGGATTGAAGGGAGCGCGTGGAGATTGGCTTGAGCATGGAACCATAGTGTAAGCATTGAACAACGTGCAGTGCGTTGGACAAGTTGAGCGTTGAATAGGGAGGCGATCGGATGGCCATCCGGACGGATGGTTATTTGGACGGATGACCATAAGGACGGTTAGTCATTCGATTTGGTGAGTGTGTTTGTAAATCGTTTTGAAACTTTTGAAGTTTTCGTTGTAGTATAAATCCATTGATTCAATCGAATGGCTATTCAATTAAAAGTGTGATATGCTTTAAAGTTTTGATCAGATGGTTTAAGTGTTGCAAGTTATAAGAGACAAGCCACCTGGTCGAATAGTCATTCGATCAGATGGTCATCCGATCGGATGGCTACTCGATTGAGCGACCTGCTCTTTTGAAGATTTTGTAAAATTTTCTAAGTTAAGAGTCTTAACGGAGACGGTGTGATGCTGTGTCAAACAACGAGAACCCACACCAAGTCCAGCTTAGTCGATCGGATGGGAATCACCCTATTCGATTAGACTTAACTGTTGTTTGATGGAGTTTTATGTTTAACCCGTGAATCGGTCGTCTCTCCAGTGGAAATCCGCTTTCAAGCCGGCTCTAGACTAAGGAACGAGTCTAAAGTCAAATTGGGTCTAGCTTCCATCGGTTTTTTAGTAGACGAGCGTAAAAGAGTTGAGATAAAGTTTGAATAGTGATGTAATGCTGAGATAAGTTTGAAATATCTTTCAACGGGTTTCATTTTGTTGAGACTCACATAAAAATGTGTAGATATCCTTTAGATCTAGACCAACTTTTATGGGATGACGTCACACCACAGTTTGCATAAGAAATCGTGATGACGTCACCTTCAAAAGGTCCAAATCAGGTGATTTCATGGTGAAAATGAGTGATTTTGATGGAGAAGATGGTGAGAAAGTGTGTAGTGATGATGGAAGTATAAGATTTAGGAAGAAATACTTACGGAATAGCCTTGAATCGAGTGAAAAGTGCCGAGAATGAACTGGGAGTGAGTTGGGTCGAATGGAGCTGTCACATCAGTGAACAGTGATGTGACAGGCGGTATTTATAGTGTGAGAGAGAAGTAACACGGTGCAAGTGTGGGTCGGATGGCTAATAGATTGGATGGCCATCCGATCGGATGGTTATCTGGTCGGATGTCTATTCAATCGGGTGGTCATTCGACCAGCCGAGTTGCGTTTTGTTGGTTTCCGACTTTCGTTTCGTGCGTTGAGTGTTGCGTTGCGTTTTCGAGTAAGCGTTGCGATGAGATAATCACATAACATTTAAACAAGTAGTTACACAAATAACATAACAAATAGAATGCATAAAAGTAAATCTGTGATTCGAGTTGCGTTGAGATTGCGATGCGATAGCGTTGCGATTGCATTTGCGAATAACATCCCAAAATATATAAGGCACACACAAGTAACACACATAATCACACACACACAAGAATCAATACTAATAACTGCGTTTCGAGTTTGGGTTGTGATAGCGATAGAAACAATGAGATAAAGTGCGTTTAAATAGTATGCGTTTGTAATTAGCGTTTAGCATGTGATAATAAGCGTTGTGAGTGCGTTGTATAACCTAGTTTAAAATATCGTTTAAAATAGTCAACTAATATATCGATTACCGCAAAGGGTTAACTATTATCGAATCTCGAGAGTACAAGTCAATTAAGCACGAAATGATAGATCTGAGCAATGACATATCTTGACTTTGACTTGAAAAGTCGGGTTGTAACAGTTATGGTGTGCATATTTTGGTGTTTTTAGCATAGCGTTTTCAATTTATGTGTTTATTATGTCTTGTTTATTATTCAATTAATGGTGTTTTAATCTATAATGTTATTATGAGACATTTTCTATTTTCAATGGGGTTTTTCTGAATTTTTTGTTCCTTATTGTGTTTTCTCAGACGAAGTTACTTCCTCGAGTGAAAGGTTTTGCCCCAAAACTGGATTACCATTTATCATTTTGAGGTTAGTGAAGAAATAAAGCCCAGAATGGACATGATATTCACAAGCCTCGATGATTGTTATTCAATGTATGTTACGTATGCCAAGGCTTGTGGTTTTTTAGTCAGGAAAGGGACTGAAAAGATAAACTCCAAAGGTGTATTACATATTAAGTATTACATGTGTACGAGAATTGGGGTATATAAGGACAAGAAGGTTGATACGTAGGACCCCAATCAACGTTTAGTACGATCCAACTTTTCAAAGAGGACTAATTGTGGCGCACTGTTATGTGTAATTTTTGAGGCTGAATCATGGAAGGTTTATAAGTTTATCGAGGAGCACAACCATGATCTTGTTGAATCTCCAGAAGCATGTTATACACAACATGTCTAAGTTGAATTTGGGTCCAATTAAGGCGTTTAATGTTATGAAGACTTGTTTTGGCGGTTTTGAAGATGTCGGTGCAAGTAAAGTTGAATTTAAGAACTACAAGAGGCAAGTTAACTTGTTTATAAGGGAATACGACGCCGAGATGGTTGTGAGACATTTGGATGAAAAAAAAACAGTCCCAGCCTAATTTATCGTACGATTACTTCACAGACGAAGACAATCTTTTGAAGGGAATTTTTTGGTGTGACGATCAAGCCAAACGTAATTACCACGTGTTTGGTGATATGATTTCGTTTGACGCCACGTATCGTTCCAACAAGTAATACTTTTATAATTTAATTTTATTTTTTAATGTTCTTTTGCCGTTTTAACTGGTTACATGCATTGGCATTTTTCAGAGTTTACATTCAATGACGTTTTATTATGGTTTCATTTCTCATGGCGTTTTCATATGCAGATACGCTATGTTTGGTATAGACAAGCACCAATGCAATATTACATTTGGTGCTGCATTATTGGCCTCAGAAACTGCTGATAAGTATACTTGGTTGTTGAGTGTTTTTCTAAAAGCTGTTGGTTCTCAACCAAAAGTTGTTGTCACTGACCAAGATCTAGCAATGAAGAAGGCTATTTCTATTGTATATGTTGACACGAGGCATCGGTTATGCATGTGGCATGTGATGCATAAACTTTCTCTGAAGGTTGATCTGCTTATTTTTACCTTTGGCGTTCTTGGATATACTGTGTTTTAAAATATATGGCGTTCTGTATCTTGTTACTGTTTTTTAATTAAGTATTGTCTTTGTGTAATATATATGTTTTTTTTTGTTTGCATGGCGTTTTCGTGTTATACATAGGTTGGTGTTAGGCTATGCAATTACGCCAATTTCAAAGAACGTATTTGTGGTGTTGTGTGGACGAATATTCTTACACCTGAAGAGTTTGAATCAGAATGGGAAGTGGGTATCGGAGAGTTCAATTTAGAAGATAATGACTGGCTCTTTGATATTTTTGCACTCAAGGAATCTTGGATCCCTGCATACTATAGAATGGAAGAGTTGCCGGGCCTTATTCGAACGACATCGAGGTCGGAGAGTGAGAATCGTTTTTTTGGTTAAGCCTGCAAGTTAAAAGCTCCTCTTGTTGAGTTCATGACTCATTACGAAACTGCAATAGAAGCACAGCGTCACACGCACCGGAAAAATGATCATGAATGTCAATACAAGCGACCCCAGCTGAAGAGTAATTACCAAGTGTTGGAAGGCTAAGCTGCTGACATATACAAAAAAAATATTTTTTGTGACGTTCAAGGTGAGGTAATTGGAATTGCGGATTGCATAAATCAACGTTACGAAGATCAGCCCGATGGGTTTGTTAAGTTTTACATAAATGATTTCCAGCAGCCTTGTACATCCTTATTTGAGGTAAACAATGGCGTTTTGTTTTTATATGGCGTTTTCTTTACATAGCGTTTATCATATCCAGATGTGTTTTTTTTAGACAAACATTCTCTGTATGGCGTTATAGAGATATTGTTTTTGGCGTTTTTCATGTAATGTACAGTAAGTCTGATTGCATATGCAGTTGTTCATGCAGGCGTTTTGAGCAGTTTGGTTTGCTATATAGACATATATTCTATGTTTTGAGAAGTTTGGACATTAGGGAATTTCCAAAACAATACATTTTGAATAGATGGCGCAAAGAGGCTTCCCGAAACTACTCTCCCGAATACTCAATTAGCCGTGAATATATGACTGAGCTTGATCCCGATGTGCAAAGTATGATGCGAGAGATTATTTTTTCAACGGAGTATTCTTTGAACCGTTTATCTGGTACTAAAGAGGCGCTATCCTTATACAAGGATCATGTTCAATCTTATATGAAGAAGGTTCAAGATATGCAGATTGTTTCTCCCCCGGCTAGTACTAGGGATAGATTTGCGGAGATAACCGGTCAATATAAAAACGATAAGAATCCGATAAGAGTTCCTGTTGGGTATAAATCCAAAGGTTCTGGATCTCGGAAGCGCCAGAAATCTAAACAGGAGAAAGCAATCAAGAAAAAGAAATCAAAGTCGAAACCCGAGGCCAAAGAATGACACTGTCAGAACTACAAAGGCTATGGACACTACACATCGACATGCAAACATGCCGCAATTAAAAGAAGATCGACAAGGTCTTCGAGAGCTAGTGAAGAGTAGTTTGGCGATTTGTATTTTTCATTCTTACAAATAACACACAAATTTCAGTTTGGCGTTTTACACTCTTATATATCATTTTTTCCATCTTTTTTTTTTCTACTTATTTGTTCATAACATGTTACTTTGAAGTTACATAACTAACAATATAAGATCGGACAAGCAAATCAAATGCCAAAAAAAAAACAACGCCACTAAATAAAACTAACTTAAACCTCTAATTTTGGTCATGCTAAACTCAATGATGTTTTGTTGAACGAGATGGACAACACTGTTAATCCTTAGTTAAGAAAGATGTCTAACAATGTTGTCCACCCCGTTCAGCTAAACTTTATTGAGAAAAAAACTGAATCTCCAAGAAATGACGTTTTTTCAATTTTGTGGTTTTTGTATGTTTTGGCGTTTATATTGAGTATAGACTCAATAAGATTTTGCTCAATGAGATGGACAATATCCCCGCATAAGGATTTTGCCCATCACATTGAGTGAAAGTTTACTGAGAAAATAGTGTATTTCAAAGAAATGTCGATTGGAATCTTTGATATTTGAGTTTTTTGGTTTTTCTAAGATGAATGGTATATAGGAAAATATGGCGTTTTGGGTTCAGTGTGGTTATTAGTAGGTCTGAGAGGTTGTTTATACAGAAAGTTTTTGGCGCGTATTTTAGGCATGATTTTATTATGATAAATGCAAGTAATTAAGTTCCGTAGTTTCAGTTACTGTTTGTTCAGCTTTATCAGTTAAATACAAAGTTTGGTGTTTTATATCTAATGGCATTTAGATTAGGATGATGTGTGCTATGTAGGTTAAGGCGGGGATTTAATTGCGTTTTATTCATGAATTTGGCGTTTTGTGTAGAGAAGTCAAAAGACTTTTTTACCCTTAATGAAGAGCGTCCACTTAATAAAAGTGATGTTATTTACGAAAAACGCCACCGCGCCATCTAGTCCATAGATTATTTCGATCTGACGATCCATAACCATTCTCACACTTTTCACCGTTTTCTCTATATCCTGACCAAATATATATATATATGTATTGTAACAACTCGTATCAAAAGTCATATTTATTTAATTAATTTGTCCAATAGGAAACCTTAATTGAGACACCCAAGTGATTCTGCACAAACCCTAAAAATTTTTAGAATTTTCAGAATCAGGATCAGGGCCCCTAAAACTCAAGGGGGGGATAAACCCTATTTACGATTATCTTTAAATCTCGTTGTTAAAATTTAAATTTACGAAGTTATCAACTCAGCAGGCCTAGTCCCACACTCAGCAACCCTATAATGGTGTCGTGTCCTTTACGGACCGTAAGGGTTGAGCCTTACGGACCGTAAGCATGAGCGGTGGCGAGTCAGCAAGCCTAGTCCCTGAGGTGTCTGACCTATAAAGATTCCATGACCCTTACGGACCGTAAAGGTTAAGGCTTACGATCCGTAAGCCAGTCCAAATTTCGGGTATAAATAGCAGACATTGGCACTTGAATTTGGAAGTTAAAGCGACGTAAATTCTCAATACATGCACTGAGTTACGATCAGAATACCACAATTAACACACACGATTCACTAATTATTTCCGCAAAACAGGGTAATAACTCGATCGCTATTACGATTCATTTTCCGACCGATCAATATATCCAATGGATGTTTAAGTGCCGCCCACATTAGGGTTATACTTTGTCGTTCGTCGTTAAATCGATGGATGTTTAAGTATCGCACTTTGTCGTTCGTTGTGAGAATTTGACCTCGTGAGTTATCGTAAATGCTGTATTGATTACTAACCCAGTTTTGTGTGCATTGTTATTTAAATTAGGTTAACAAGGCTAATCCATAGACTAGACTCTACCCGTGTTAAATCTGCAATGTGAGTCATCCTCTTTTTATCAAATCTGTTTACAAAAAATATGTTTATTTTCAAAGATTATAATTACAGTGATTAAGTATATGTAGTCACCAATTTACAGCCGGTATGTGGGGTATTGTGCACATTACTGTTTTTATCACTTTAGGTGGGCGTACCTAATTAATGATACTCCTTACTATTGGGTGAACGGACTCAATAGTAATATGACCACAGTCACCGAAACGAATCGATGACAAGTATTGTGGGTATTTGGTTGAAATAAACATTGTAATCTCTCTTAATACTGTAAATTATAATAAATGAGTCGTTTTTATAAAAGAATGATTCACTCAGTATTTCCCGCTGACAAAACATTTTTCAAACATGTTTCAGGTGATCTGTTGTAATTCAGGAAAAGTGCTGTGGAGCATTTCAAGCTTAAGAAAGTGGCTCATTATAAAATAAAGAAATATGTTTTGTAAAATAAAGATTTCTCAGTGAAATCACATGATTGTAAATTACCGGGGTTTTATCCCGAAGTTGTGAAATAAAATAATCGGGAAAATTTTAGCTTTAAAAAGATCCTGATGATAAACTTCCGCTGTTAAACTCAATTAAATAAATACCACGGGATTTCTGTCCCGCAGCTCCTGAAACGGGTAAAACCAGGTCAGGGGTCGTGACAGAAAAAGGTGGTATCAGAGCCACTGAGTTAAGCTAATTAAGTATTTAGAAATACTTAATTTTTCCTGATTACTATTATGTGATTATGTGTTTTATTAACTGACTATTTATTAGTTACAGTATGGGTAAGAAAAAGCTCTCAAGCATCTATCTTAAATTAGATAGGTCATCCAACGAGTAGGGAAGTTCATCCCAAACTAAATCCTCAAAACTCCCTGTAATTCCTGAAGAAGGAATATTTGTGCGAAAGGCGCATTATGAGGAACCACTTTCTCCTAATAAAAGAAGTTTAATTTTAAAGAAGAGTCAGGAGAAATTAAAGAAAGCCCGAGAGAAAAAAGTTAAACAGGAAACCAAGGAATTAACCAGTAAAACACCTTGGGAGGATCAATTAGAGGAAAAATAGGCGGATCTTTATATGTTAGCCACAGTAGCAATAAATGCTAATCTCTAAAATACCATGACTCCAGAATAGCAACCTTATCAATTACAAAGCCGAAATATTATCTAGTAAATAAATAAAATCTAGTATGTTTAACTTGTCCATTTTTCTTTAAGTCACAGTGTATGCAATAAAATTTAAAGGTTATTTCTAAAAATATGTTTTAACTTAGCATTTTTATGTTAAACAGCATGAATGAGTTATCAAAAGCCTTAGAGAATCTCAACCTATACCCTGTAGACTTAGAAGTATCTAAGGAATTTACTGGGTATTTTCCTGATGTGGAACAACCTGTAGAATTCAACGCTCCACCTCTGAAAAAGCCAAAATGAAAGAAAAGAAAGAATTACGTATGGGGAAGTCGTATACGTAGGAAAAAGCCAGCTACAAAACTTCCTAAAATAAACAATCCTTTAGAAAAAGGAAAAGAAATTGTAACCAGGAAAAGTTCTAAGCAGGAGATGGAAACTGAAGTCAAGAAAGATTCTAGGCAAATGGAAGTGCAGTTTGAGGAATATTCTAAGGATATAGAAATGGAGGTTAGAAAAGATTCTAGACCAATTCAGATGGAAATTGGAGAAAGTTCCAAACAAAACCAGGGAATGACTTTTCAGGAGGAAATAGATTTTCTATTGGCAAGCTGTGATACTATTCAGCCTGTCATTTATTTTTACTTATCCTATCGAAAATCAACTCCCTATAAATCTTGATCCAGCAATCCCAGAACCAATAGTCCACTCCCAACCTGTAGGAATGGACGAATGGTGGACGAATGATTGGCAATTCCAAAACATTGTCAACGATCCTTATTCCTTTCTTCCCCAGTTTGATCCAGAACCTCTACCCAATCCACCAATGAGTAACGAGAATATGGCTGAACTCCGCCATTTTGGTGAAGAGTTAATGGATGCGGGAAATAGAATCCGGGAGATAGGGGGACAAATTGCCTGGAAGTATGATGAAAGGGAGCTTCGTTTTTAGGAAGACAAATGACGAGAGATAGTGGGTTGGTAAAACTGTGGTTGTGTAATAGTAATAGTGAAATCAGTCTGTAAAATAACTATGAATAAAACTTTGTAAAATAATAGTGTGTATTGATGCATACTATAAAATATAAAAATGGAAATCAAGAAATTGATAGTTTTGGCTATATATGTGCGTATTTGAAATTTGTATGATTATTATGTGTACAAATTTTATTTAATCAATACGAATAAATTATATATATTATCAGATGGAGAACGCTAATAATGAACCAGTTAATGAGGTTAATCAGTCTGAGCAACATCCGGGGGATCAATATATGACTAGACAGGATATAGAAAATATCGTTGCTCAAGGGATAGCTAATGCTATTCCAGCATTCGTTGCTGCTGTTAAAAATCTAATAGAGCCTCAACAAATCATTCCAAGCAAACGTATTTCTGAAGATAACTTCAGTAATAGCGTAAACGGAGGAAATGATCATGTTAATCATGATAATTAACCACGGCAAGCTCCGCTCCCTAAGAAAATGAAAGCCGCAACATCTGGTTGCACTTTCAAAGAATTTCTTGCCTGTAAACCCGCTGAATTTGCAGGTAATGAAGGAGCAACTGCATCACTGCGTTGGTTAGAGAAAACCGAGGCAGTAATTGCCATAAGTAAATGTGCTCAGGATGATCAGGTCATGTACGCGTCAAATCTTTTCAAAGAAGGGGCACTAGAATGGTGGAACACGGTATTACAAGCTAAAGGAAGAAATAGGGCTTATGCCATGAACTGGGAAGAATTTAAAAGTCTGGTGGAAAGAAAATTTTGTCCCGAATATGAAAAAGATCAAATGGCAAATAAGTTCCTAAATCATCGTATGGCGGGTGTAGATTGTCGCGGTTATACTTCAACATTCTTCGAATACGCTAGAATGGTACCAACACTGGCTTCGCCAGAACCGGTACTCATTTCTCGCTATATTTGGGGATTAATTGGTGAAATCCGCAATATCATTAAAGCTACGAGACCTCGCACTATTGATGATGCAGTAGAACTAGCCAACACCCTAACTGATGAACTGGTGCGCACAAGAGATGATAACAGGAAAAAGGAACTAGCTCAGAAAATTACCCAAGGATTTCGTACGGGTAATAACAACAGTTTCAAAAGAAGAGGAACAGGGCAATCTTCAACTTTGCCTTTCTGCAAGAATTGCAAAAAGAAACATTATGGAAGATGTAATATAACCTGCAATTTTTGCAAAGTTGTAGGACATCGGGAAGAGAACTGCAGGAAGAAATTCACAATTTGTTACAATTGTGGAGAAACAGGACATTTCAAAACAGAATGTCCTAAATTGGTCAAACCAGCAGACAACAAAGCTAAACCAGTTGACGGAGCTACAAAGAAGAATGTTAGAGCATTCCAGCTAACCACTCAAGAAGCAGAACTCATTCCAGATGTGATAGCTGGTACGTTCTTAGTTCACAACATTTATGCAAAAGTATTGTTTGACTCTGGTGCAAACCAAAGTTTTATCAATACTTCATTCTGCCAAGCTCTTAAGTTACCCTTAACCAACATTAGGCAGATATTTACAGTCGAAACGGCTGATGGGAATTCAGTTAAAATAGATAAGGTTTTGCAAAATGTAGAAATAGTACTTTTAGGTCATAAATTCTTTGCAAACCTATTACCTATGAAATTAGCTGAATTTGATGTTGTGTTAGGAATGGATTGGTTAGTAACCAACCATGCTCGAATTCTTTGTGGTAAAAATTCCATAGAAATTCAAGCATCTACTGGTGAAATAATCACGATTACAGGAAATAAACCACGTAAGCCCATGAAGTTCATATCAGTAATGAAAGTCGCTAATTATGAACGGAAACAAGGAATAGTATATATGATTTCAGTAATCAATAATACTAAGAATAAAGAACTTAAGGAAATTCCTGTAGTCTCAGAATACCCAGATGTATTCCCAGAAGAGTTACCAGGGTTACCACCAGACAGGGAAGTAGAATTTAGGATTCATCTAATTCCTGGAACTACACCGATAGCTAAAGCACCTTATCGGTTAGCTCCTACTGAAATGTTAGAACTAAAAGCACAATTAGATGAATTACTAAGTAAAGGATTCATACAACCTAGCTCATCCCCTTGGGGAGCTCCAGTGTTGTTTGTAAAGAAGAAGGATGGTTCAATGAGAATGTGTATTGATTATATAGAATTAAATAAAGTTACAATTAAGAATCGATACCCATTACCTAGGATTGATGATCTGTTTGATCAACTTCAGGGAGCTAGATATTTTTCTAAGATTGACTTACGTTCCGGATATCATCAATTAAAAGTACAAGAAGAAGACATACCTAAGACTGCTTTCAGAACTAGGTATGGTCATTACGAGTTTACAGTCATGCCCTTCGGGTTAATGAATGCACCTGCCGCATTCATGGACATGATGAATAGGATCTGTAAACCGTATTTGGATAAATTTGTAATTGTTTTCATAGACGATATACTTATTTATTCAAAAAGTCAGGATGAACATTGTCAGCACTTGCATGCACTCTTAACTTTGTTAAGGAAAGAAACACTTTATGCCAAATTCTCGAAGTGTGAATTTTGGCTAAAGGAAGTGCAATTCCTAGGACACATGGTGAATCACAAAGGTATTTAGGTAGATCCTGCTAAGATAGAGGCAATTACCAATTGGAAGGTTCCGCAAACCGCAATGGAAATTAGAAGCTTCATAGGTTTAGCTGGATATTATAGACGGTTTATTAAGGATTTTTCCAAGATAGCTGTACCATTAACTAAGCTAACCTGTAAAGCCGTTAAGTTTGAATGGGGACCTAAACAAGAAGAAGCCTTTAGGATTTTGAAACAGAAATTAACTAATGCTCCAATCTTAGCCTTACCAGAAGGAACAAAAGATTTTGAAGTATATTGTGATGCTTCAAAATTAGGATTAGGATGTGTGCTTATGCAACGCAAGAAGGTAATTGCGTATGCATCAAGGCAATTGAAAAAGCACGAAGAAAATTATACGACTCATGACTTAGAATTAGGAGCCGTAATATTTGTCCTTAAGATTTGGAGACATTATCTTTACGGAAGTAAAATTACTGTCTATACAGACCACAAAAGTTTAAAATATATTTTTGGGCAAAAAGAGTTAAACATGAGGCAAAGGAGATGAATGGAAATTTTAAGTGACTACGACTGTGATATTCAATATCACGAGGGAAAGGCAAATGTAGTTGCAGATGCCTTAAGTCGTAAATATCATGAAAAACAAAGACGAGTTCATGCTCTCAGATTAAATCTACAATTAGATTTAATGGAACAAATAAAGAATGCTCAGGAAACCGCAATTCAGGATGATGCTGAAGGAATGAAGGGACGAATAAAAGATTTAGAACAAGGAGTTGATGGAATTTGGAGATTCCATAAGAAAAGGATCTGGGTACCAAAACAGGGAGAATTAAGAAATAAGATCTTAGAGGAAGCTCATAAATCTAGGTATACCATACACCCTGGAAGCAATAAGATGTACCAAGATTTAAGAAAGAATTTCTGGTGGATAGGTATGAAGAAGGATATAGCTAGATATGTTTCTAAATGTCTTACTTGTTCACAAGTTAAGCCTTCAGGTCTACTACAACAGTTAGAAATGCCGGTATGGAAATGGGAACTCATAACAATGGATATTGTTACTAAGTTACCCAAGACCAGAAAAGGTAATGATGCGATTTGGGTAATTGTGGATCGATTAACCAAATCTGCTCACTTTCTACCTATGAAAGAAACCTTTAGTATGGAAAGATTGGCAAAGTTGTATGTAAATGAAGTCGTATCTTTACATGGAGTTCCACTCTCCATTGTATCAGATAGAAATAGTCGGTTCACTTCTCATTTCTGGACTAGTTTCCAGAAAACAATGGGAACTCGACTAAATCTGAGTACTGCATATCATCCTCAAACAGACGGGCAAAGTGAAAGGACAATCCAAACTCTAGAAGACATGCTCAGAGCATGTGTAATAGATTTTGGTGGAAATTGGGACGATCATTTACCATTAATTGAATTCTCCTATAACAATAGTTATCATTCAAGTATTGAAACTGCCCCATTCGAGGCAATATATGGAAGAAAGTGCAGAACTCCAGTTTGTTGGGCAGAAATAGGAGAAAGTCAATTATCAGGTCCAGAGATTGTGCAAGAAACTACTGATAAGATCACACAAATCAAGGAAAGGCTGAAGACTGCTCGAGATCGCCAGAAGAATTATGCAGACAATAGATGCAAACCATTAGAATTCCAAGTTGGAGACAGAGTACTGTTGAAAGTTTCTCCTTGGAAAGGAATAGTTCGATTCGGTAAGAAAGGAAAACTAAGTCCAAGATACGTAGGACCATTTCCAGTGATCCAACGTATAGGACCGGTTGCTTATCGTTTACAATTACCAGAAGATTTAGCTGGAGTACATGATGTATTTCATGTATCCAATCTCAAGAAATGCTTATCAGACGAATCTTTGGTAATACCTCTCCAAGACATAGAAGTAAACGAAAAGCTAAAATTTGTTGAGAAACCTCTTCAGATATAAGACAGAAAAGTAAAGTTTCTCAAGCACAAACGACTAGTGCTAGTGAAAGTAAAGTGGAATTCAAGGAGAGAACCTGAATACCCTTGGGAGCTGGAATCTGAAATGAAGAAAAAGTATCCTCAATTATTCCAGTAAATCTCGAGGACGAGATTTTTATTAAGGTGGGTAGAATGTAACAACTCGTATCAAAAGTCATATTTATTTAATTAATTTGTCCAATAGGAAACCTTAATTGAGACACCCAAGTGATTCTGCACAAACCCTAAAAATTTTTAGAATTTTCAGAATCAGGATCAGGGCCCCAAAAACTCAAGGGGGGGATAAACCCTATTTACGATTATCTTTAAATCTCGTTGTCAAAATTTAAATTTACGAAGTTATCAACTCAGCAGGCCTAGTCCCACACTCAGCAACCCTATAATGGTGTCGTGTCCTTTACGGACCGTAAGGGTTGAGCCTTACGGACCGTAAGCATGAGCGGTGGCGAGTCAGCAAGGCTAGTCCCTGAGGTGTCTGACCTATAAAGATTCCATGACACTTACGGACCGTAAAGGTTAAGGGTTACGGTCCGTAAGCCAGTCCAAATTTCGGGTATAAATAGCAGACATTGGCACTTGAATTTGGAAGTTAAAACGACGTAAATTCTCACTACATGCACTGAGTTACGATCAGAATACCACAATTAACACACACGATTCACTAATTATTTCCGCAAAACAGGGTAATAACTCGATCGCTATTACGATTCATTTTTCGACCGATCAATATATCCAATGGATGTTTAAGTGCCGCCCACATTAGGGTTATACTTTGTCGTTCGTCGTTAAATCGATGGATGTTTAAGTATCGCACTTTGTCGTTCGTTGTGAGAATTTGATCTCGTGAGTTATCGTAAATGCTGTATTGATTACTAACCCAGTTTTGTGTGCATTGTTATTTAAATTAGGTTAACAAGGCTAATCCATAGACTAGACTCTACCCGTGTTAAATCTGCAATGTGAGTCATTCTCTTTTTATCAAATCTGTTTACAAAATATATGTTTATTTTCAAAGATTATAATTACAGTGATTAAGTATATGTAGTCACCAATTTACAGCCGGTATGTGGGGTATTGTGCACATTACTGTTTTTATCACTTTAGGTGGGCGTACCTAATTAATGATACTCCTTACTATTGGGTGAACGGACTCAATAGTAATATGACCACAGTCACCGAAACAAGTCGATGACAAGTACTGTGGGTATTTGGTTGAAATAAACATTGTAATCTCTCTTAATACTGAAAATTATAATAAATGAATCGTTTTTATAAAAGAATGATTCACTCAGTATTTCCCGCTGACAAAATCTTTTTCAAACATGTTTCAGGTGATCTGTTGTAATTCAGGAAAAGTGCTGTGGAGCATTTCAAGCTTAAGAAAGTGGCTCATTATAAAATAAAGAAATATGTTTTGTAAAATAAAGATTTCTCAGTGAAATCACATGATTGTAAATTACCGGGGTTTTATCCCGAAGTTGTGAAATAAAATAATCGGGAAAATTTTAGCTTTAAAAAGATCCTGATGATAAACTTCCGCTATTAAACTCAATTAAATAAATACCACGGGATTTCTGTCCCGCAGCTCCTGAAACGGGTAAAACCAGGTCAGGGGTCGTGACATATATATATATAGAGTGAGGTTCGGCTACAAAGTCCATATTTCTTACAAAGTGTACAAAGTAATAAAACACCACATTTCAACCGTAAAACACACTCAAAACTCACAAATAACGGAGTGAAGATCACTAAAACACAATATCCAAACCCTAACAGTCCATAAAAACTTCAAACACACCATCGTAGAACTATGAATATAAAACAAAACATGATAATCAACATAAAACACAGTAACGTTAGTCATTCGATAATCAAAGCCTTATCATCCAAAACACAACACAAAACCCACAAATATACCGTTTTAGTAGTCTTCACTTTGTTATTTGTGGGTTTTAAGTGTGTTTTATGGTTGACATGATGGTGTTTTATGACTTTTTACACTTTGTAGAAAAATGGACTTTGTAGCTAACTCCCGCCCTATATATATATATATATATGGGAAAGTTCAAATGAAAACCACTAGTTATTGTGAAACTAATTAAAAAAGCCAAAAAAACATACAAATTTTTGTTTTCATACCAATTTTCGCCACTTTTAGTATATAAAAAAATTAAAAAAAATTTGTAGTGCACATGTGTAATACTACACACACATGTGTACTACACATACCCATGTGTAATATTACACATGTGTAATACAAAAAAAATTGTTTTTTTTTTTGAAAAAAAAAATTTATATAAAAAAACTGTGATTTTTTATAAAAAAAATTGAAAAAAAAATTTGTTGTGTTTTTTAAGCTTTTTTTTAGTTAGTTTTCGAGTTTTCACAATAAAATTGGTTTTCATTTGAACCATCCCCTATATATATTGTGTGTGTGTGAGGTTCATTGGGGAACACTAAAAAAGTGGGGAACCGGGGAACACTTTTAACAATTTAACTTAACTTGTTAAAAATCAAATTTTTTTTAAAAAAAAAAATCGGTGATTTTCTTTATATATACTTATAGAAGCATTTTTAATAAAAAAATTAAAAACTAAAAATATAAAAAAACAATCAAAGAAAGGCTTTATTTTTTTACAAAAATGATTTTTTATTGGAATAGTTTCTACCAATTTTTATAAGGAAAGCGCCGGAAGAAAATATTAAAAAATTGGTATTAACATGTTAAGTTAATTTTATAAGATATATTCTTTTAAACTGTTTTTTAAACATTTTTTATATTTTTTAGTTTTTTATTTTTTTTTATTAAAAATGTTTCGACATGTATTTATAAGGAAAAGCGTCGAATTTTTTTTAGAAAAAGTTGATTTTTAACATGTTAAGTTGAATTTTCTAAAAATGTTCCCCGGTTCCCCACTTTTTTAGTGTTCCCAAATGAACTCTCCCTTATATATATACATATAACTATATAGGGGAACACTAAAAAAGTGGGGAACAGCAGGGAACCGACTCAAATGAACTCCGATTGAACTCATTCCAGCTACGTTGGAACCAGCTCGTCGAACCCTAACTAGGATCTCTTAACCCTAAATCCTAACTCCTAAACTCTAAACCCTAAAGCTAAAAAATAAGACTAAAACCTAAGTTAAACCGTAAAATTTAAACTATAAACCCAAAAGCTAAACCCTAAACCCTAAAGCTAAGCTCTAAAGCTAAACCCTAAAAGCCAAACCCTAATATATTTAGGGTTTTGGGGTTATGATTTAGGGTTAAGAGATCCTAGTTAGGGTTCGACGAGCCGGTTCCAACGCCACTGGAATGAGTCCTATCGGAGTTCGTTTGAGTCGGTTCCCCACTGTTCCCCACTTTTTTAGTGTTCCCCAATGAACCTCACACTATATATATATATATATATATATATATATATATATGGGAGGGTTCAAGCGAAAACTCCGTTTATTGTAAAAACTTGAAAACTAAATAAAAATCCTAAAAAACCATACCAAATTTTTTTTTACAATTTGTTATAAATTTTGGCTACTTTTTATATATATAAAAAAGTTTTTTTCAAAAAAAAAAAATTGTAGTGCAGATGTGTACTACATATATAATACACATGTGCAATACAAGTTTTTTTTTTAAGTTTTTTTATATAAAAAGTTGCGAAAATTTGTAAAACAAAATGGCATGTTTTTTAGTCTTTTTTAGTTAGTTTTCGAGTTTTTTAGTCAATAACTATGGGTTTTGTCACACCCCCAAAATACCACATGCGGAATACTCCGCGGGGCATGTGACGTACCAGGATCTTAGCCACCAATCACATTGAACTCATAAATATATTTAAATAAAACTTTCATTCATTATCATAAAGTGATACAAAACGTTACATATAATTCATTGCACACAGCGGAAGCATAACTCATTTGTTAAGTGTTTCATAAACCACCCGTACGTAAACCATTAGACTTGTGTTGCAATTCCATGTATCTCGACTCATGACCACTCCAGCCTTCCAGATAACAAGTTCCATGATATAACCCTACAGACCTGCAAGCATGCAGAAAAGTGTGTCAGACGACGCTAGTGAGTTCAAAGTTTTGTTAACGCGTTTAGTTACCAGTTTCCAGTTTAAAACATTTCAATGATTTGTTGTTAATCACACGCTTACCGCCAATGGCTCCAGATTATTTGCCCTGACCTCCATTGCCTCTATCATAACAATGGTCAAGATTGGGGTCATTAGTTCACTCCCGCCTCCCCGGTACGGTGTGAGGGTGCCAAACCTAAATAGCGCTATTAACTAATACCCCGTTGCCTCCCCGGCAACAATCGGTAGAAGGGACTTGAGTGATAGATATACGTGTATTAACCAACAACTCAGGTTTAACATTCCAGTCAAACTCATTTACCCGACATTCCTCCCCGTAACGTTTTACAAGATGTCCCTCCCCGGGACGCATGCTTGGAAAAAGAGCAGTGAACTCACCTTTGGTTTGCTCGGTAAGATTAGCTACTTTGTTACCGTTGATCAACCAAACCCTAATATGGTTATCAATGACGGTCAGTTTCATAACACGTAATGCAATTTGTATCACATAACACACTAGTGACATTCACATATGAACAAGTTGTAACAGTGACTGTAAAATCCAACAATCTAAAACATACAAACATTACGTGATAGATGTCTAGGCTTCATACCAGTTCGTTTACATGATCACATCTTATTACTCACAATTCATACAAGTGCACGAGTGTAATTTAAGTGTGCAATTGCCATTGGTGACCTTTGGGTTGAAGTGTACGACCCGTCACATGTCCGGCCCAAATACTACGACCCAACATCCAAAGGTACGATTGAGCCTAACTCGTGCAATTCATGTCCACATATCGTAATTTATAACATTATCACGTAACACGCAATAATCACTCGGGTCACAAGAAACTTGTATCTCAAACATGCCAGACCAACAATAACATGACAGTCCATTCAGTAATCATCGTGGTACACGACCCAGTTGATTTCAGGCCCCAACCAACAGATGCAACTAGCTATGCGGCCCAGTACCATTTCAGAAGTGTGCACGTGTGCATGTGGCCCATCGAAGCCCAATTAAATTTCCCTTCGGCGAAAGACTATTTTTCGCCAAAATGGTTACAGCGAATCACCCATATGACGAAAGTCCATATGGTTCATCGAGAGGCATGTCGACGAAGGACCTTTCCTGACGAAAGATCATCTTTCATCGTCAAGGGTCTTTCGTCGTCATTCCTTAACCTCCGTCAGTAACCTTAATCACAGTGGTTTCATCTTTAACACTTAATCATCAATCCTAATCAATATTCAGACTTGATCAAGTAACATGCTTAACATCATATAACTCTAGTTTTCGAATAAGTGTTACCCCTATTGTTTAGTCATACACTTGTTCATAATCAATCGTCACAATACAACCATGCTATATTCACATACAGTGCTTGTTAACAATTTCATATACCAATGCAACTAAGTATGCAACGAAATCCAAACCAAAACGATGATGATATACTAACCGAGAGGTGTAAAGTGCCCGTGTTATCTTGGATGAGAAGAGTAGTGTCACACAAGAACAAGAGGCTTCGATGAGGATGGAGGTCACCGCCAACTTCGAAGGAGAGAGAGAGAAGTCTAGGGTTTTTGATGTATTTTTGTTTTGACAACTATGAGGGTTATTCACAGATGCTAGGGTTTTTGATGTATTCAGCTCCTGGGCTCGAAGGGATTGGGCCGAGAACAATGCAACACCCATCAAAGAGGTGTGCGACTAGTTTTAAATTATATAAACATACTTATAACACATAACCAACTCACAAACAGTTTTAAATTATACACAAACAATTCAATCAAACGGTTCATTCATTCAAGCACGTCTCCACATAATTACATCATAAGGCAAACGTCAAAAGAACGTGGGAATGGCCTCAGAAAATAGAAAATACGAGTTGTCACAGGTTTTCATTTGAACCCTCCCATATATATATATATAGGAGAATGATCCATTAGGAACCAACCTTTATTGCAAGAACCGCGAGAAACAATGTGAACACAACCAAAAATACATAAAAATAGTCAAAAAACTCACAATTTTTTTTTTATATTTTTTATAAAAAAATCACTGGATTACATTACCAAAAAAAAAAATTTTTAATTTTTTTTGGCTACTAAAAGTATCGATTTTAATGTAAAAAATATTAAAAAAAAATTGTGTTGTTTTTATTTTTTTAGGTTTTTTGGGGGTTTAGTTTTTAGCATTTTAGCTTGGGTTGTCACACCCTGACTTTTGCGAAAGCGTGGGTTATTTGGTGTGACTTCTTAATACCATAGCAATCAATCATAACAATGCTATATGATAAAACCAAAATATTTTCATTCATTAATAAAGTTTAGAAAATACCACAATACCATTGTCTTGAAAATATAGACGCCAATTAGTTACAAACCATAATACGTTCAAATGAGTTCCCATGGACTCAACAAAAGACTTTAAATAAAACCAGGTTTAGG
Source organism: Helianthus tuberosus (assembly GCA_030545235.1). Lineage (NCBI taxonomy): Eukaryota > Viridiplantae > Streptophyta > Magnoliopsida > Asterales > Asteraceae > Helianthus > Helianthus tuberosus. Next base: position 29,241 of record JARYGA010005945.1, read on the forward strand.
TATATATAACCCGTCCAGGAAGAGCTTACAGCTTCTAAACCCTGGATGACTTCTTTATTCAAACGCAGCTTGAAAATACGTGCATACCGTGCCAGATCCGTTAGTTTCCTGAAATACATGTAATTTGAAAAGTCAACATAACGTTGAGCGAGTTCATGTGTAAGTGAGTAGGTATAAACCTTTGTAAAAATGTCTGTATGTATAAAAATCCCTGGTATGTAGCAATTAAGGAAAAAGAGACCACCATTGGGTTGCAAAGCCAATGATAAGTGTGAAGTGATGCAGGAAGACTCAAACCTAGCGGATTTGTGCGTCGGGCACTTAGTCATCTCATGGTCCACTCAGCGGACTCAGGAGTGGGGCTCGCTACACCCAAATAGATCTATCACTAATGTCCCTCGGTCCTACAACGAGGATTGATGGCCTTAAGTGTTGTGCCCACCACTCACATGTTCGCGTAATAAAAACCCTACTTAAGCTAACCATACCATGTAAATAAATGTCTGTAAATCTCTGTAACATGTATTTCACCCCCGAGGTGTAAAACTGAAAATAGTTAAGAGAAAAGGGGGACATGAACTCGCAGTATTGCGTCTTCGGTACTCGTAACCCAAATCTCCTCAGCAAACACGACTACCTACAATGGTCTAACGTCTATTAGACGAACGGGTCGTGCCTTGTCTTAGTATTGATTAGTGCCTTTGAGTTACGTTTTTAAAGTGTCTTCAGTATTTTAGTAATAATACTTCTTATACTTGTGTATTCGTATTTCCTTCCCAAGGATGGGGTATTTTACATGTGTCTGTTCGTATTGGAATTATATTTTTAAGTCCCACTTTAGAGAATACATTTTAACCATATTCCTGTATAAAACCAACCTCCAATACTCTGTATTTCGTTATAAAAATTATGGCGAGTTTTATGCTTGAAAAACATAGTCTATAATATACCAGTAAACACTTGTCCAGAAAATTATTTACTAAGTGTTAGGATTTTCGGAAAATTTCGCCATAGTCTCCTTTGTAAATGGGGGCGTCCATGCTTAATAGCATATCATTTTCTTTTACCTATATTCCGTAGATTGTTCCCACATAGCCAACCCGACAGTCATGCATGCAATACACTACTTATGTCATTTCATCTTTATTAAGCAAAACTGGACTGTTTTAGAGTATATTAATAAAATAGTTAACCTTTTCCAAAAATTCTCAAATTTTTACAGAATGTCATATATAATCCAAAATTTCTTGTGTAAAAATATCGGGGCTCAGTTCATTACCAATATTATATAAAAATTCTTTTACCCGACTGCAATCAGATTTGTTTCTTTCTGATTGCAGTTTACGGAAAAATTCACCAAAAATTAATCGTAAGTCCGATTGACGAAATTCCAGTTGGATGATCACGGAAACAACAGTGACCATCTACAGTAAAAATCCCATGAGCTGATTCTACTCAGGTTTCAAGTTACGACTCCGAATACAACACACTTTTTCAGCCGAAAAATCGCAGCTTGAGCTGCTGTCTTAAAACAGTTCTTTAAAAATAGTAAACGACCTCGAAAAATTACGATTCTAGTGCCATTTGTTCGGTTGTTAAAAATTACATAATTTAGACTTCATAAAATCCGTTTTTCAATTTATAAAGACCCAGTTACAGCCTGTTTAAGTTGGCTGAAAATACCAATCAGCATGCTTTTTACCATGTAAATGTTACTAGAAACGCATCACCAAGTGTCCTAACTACGGTTTTATCAATAATTTTAATGATCAAACAACATGCATGCTTATACCAACATAATCCAACCAGATTTTATCATTATATAAGTCCATGTTTAGGTTCCTTGTTCATTTTCTCTTTGTGTTCTTATTCTAAACTTCAAACAACAATGTTTCGAGCAATCAACGTAGAAGTGATTCAAGAGTTAAATCGAAGACTTACAACTAGCACAAGGGCTAGGGATGAACTTGTGAACAAGAAATGATGGTGGAAGAGGTGTGAGAATGCAAGTGGTGATGCTTCTTCAAGGCTCTAATGCTCCAAACTCCACAAGGCTTCTTTCTAACACTTGTTTTAGACTTAAAAATGGATCAAAGGAGTGGAAGTTGTAGTGATGGTGATGGATTCAGATGTGGGCAACCGAAAATGAGAGGGAGAGGAGTGAGGTGAGAGTGTAAATGATGGTGGTGGTGATATAGAGGGCCTTGGGAACTTACAAGCCACCCTATGTAATCCTAGGGAGATGATTACTTAGATTTTTGGCCAACCACAATCAAGATTACAAGAAATAAAATCTCAACAAAATATATGGTAATGATTTGGCTGAAAATTCGGTTGGGGGGGGGGTAATTTGTAACATTTTGGTAATTAGTAGGTAAATAATTAGAAGGTTAAGGGTATTTTCTAGAATAGTGAGTGTATGTCATGTTTCTATAGTGTGTGGGGATTTATTGTGACCATGATTATTTAAGAATAATACAATAATGTTTCTGTCAAAATTTTGGTGTCCCGGGTAATGTCCGGTTGTTCGGTTACGTATCGTTCCGTTAAAGTGTTAAATAGTACCGTATAGCGTCTTTTATGCATCTTTTTGTAACGAAATCATTCCTGGCACTTAGGAAAGTATACAGGACCATTCTGCTACATTTGTGTATTCTACTGGTATAATAAAATGCTGAATTTTATAAAAGAATGCAGAATTATGTATTTAACGCATGTTTTAGGCACTTCCCGGCACTATATCTATCCCTTAATGACGCAGTCTTATGGTCCTCACTTCCCTACACTCCAAACCAGTGTAGTGCTCTATCCCTGGCTCATACTGGCCATAAAAACATTGTCTGTCTATGTGCTGGTATTGTCAGCATTATTTCTGAATCAACCGTTCAGTGTGTCAACTGTGCTGAGTGCATCAAGTATATCACTAATGTAGGTGTGTAATGAATGGAGTGACTGTATGTAAAGTGATGCACATGTATGTATGTAACATAAATCGGTAAGCAGTTTAAGGTGTCAGTTGTAATCAAGCACAATCATTAAGCACATAATCGAAATTAATTAATTTGTACAGTACCTGAATTTTGAGGGTTGTCACATTCTCCCCCCGTTAAGAAAATTTCGTCCCCGAAATTTGTACTACCTTAATTCCTTAGGGTTTCGTTATGCATGTATGTATATGAATAGTACCGAGGTAGATAATCACCAAACCAATTCAAACCTTATTCACATCAAGTGAGTCCAAGAATATATATATATCACAAATCCAATAGTTAAAAGATATGTGCTTTTAGCATTTGGTGTCGAGGGTACAAGACGTATCGACGTATAGTCTAGTGCAATCCAGTTAACAGGGGTTCCACAAAAGAGGAGTCTTGTCTATTAGGATACTTAGATAGTCGGTCACAATATGCCAACGAGTTTTCTCAACCGTAGCATCAGCTATATGAACTCAAAATCAATAACCCAAAAGTAGTAGTAAACTGATCTGTAAATCTCCCGACTAAATGAACGGAAAGGTTTAGTGTGTTGGCACTCTTAAGTTTCGTAGGTACACCGAATGGAATACAAGCGAATTTGGTGTATCACGGTCTTGATTCGTAGTTGCATCAGAAATGTTTAAATGACAAGTTAACAAAAGTATATGTAGTTTTGGGTGAAACAGTTGACCATGATTAGCACAAGATAATGACCCCACAGGGTGTCGTAATGACGAGATTCAATAATGGTGGTGACTTAAACAAGTTTACCGTGCCTGAAATCAAATGAAAGTGTACAAAGACAACCCGAAGGTTTGATTTACACAATGTCGTAAAGTTTCCAGTTGAATAAAGAAATATCAAAGAGCCACTGTTTTTGATCGAAGGTGAAAATGTATTAAATACCGCAAGGCATTCAATTGACAATGAAAGTATCGTTAGGAAGTACATTGGGCTTATGAAATGAATCTATGTACCATTGCCTTAACACACAATCGTGTTGAGACTGCTTTAATTGTGATAAACGAGACGGATTTAGAGCAAATAAATAATTTAAATCCATATATGAAGTGAGTAACCCAATTAGCACAAGCTTCAATTCCGTGAAAATATCACCTCAAGGTGTCGAAGTCAATCAAACGATTTAGTGGAGTTGTAGACCAACCGAATCTACTACGACTCGTAATGAAAGAATCTTTGCAAAAATGTTTGAATATGACGCTCCCAATACATCATATGACGTCTTGACTGAATAGGCGAAATGAATAAGTTCGAGCAATTGAACTTGGTTCTGGCGTAATCCGATAATAAACGTATGCATCAACAAGGGAATCCCAACACGGTTACAATGATGAACTATGAACGTAACTTGAACGAAAGCAGTTTCAAGAAAGTGTGTTGACTTGGTAACAAAAGAGTCAACAATAACAATAATGTAAGTCATTTGAATCACAACCCAGTGATTAGGTTTAGCAACATAATATTCGAACTTCAATGAAGCGCTTGAAATGAAACCGCACGCGTAGCAGAAGGTGCATGCGTAATATGTGAGTTTTCAAGTAATGACACAATGAGTGTTTGCTAAAATGGAGAAACGACCAAATATTCGAAGCAAAAGAGTGTTCGCTCTCAGCGAAGAAAATCAACGTGATGCAACTACCATTAAGGGGAGTAGAGATGCAAACATCTACTCGCTAGAAGCAAAAGTGAAGGTTTCAACGAAAGAAATTTAAGTACTTTCTGTTTGTTAACTGAACTGGTATACATGTCAGGTTAATGGTGTTCTATTGAGTTAACAGCTATGGTTTCTAAGTAACAACCTTTGCGAGTCTGGACCTAGGTTCCCAAAGGTCCTAAGCATAAGCTTCCTAAATCCCCAAGGTTTCGTATTCTGTGTAACTCTGTTGGTGCATAGTGTAGGAAGCACCATTTTTGTGTACGTTTAAAACAAGTTATTGTCCCACAATTTCCACGGTATACTTTCTTCCTGAATTCCCAGCTAAAGATACTCGATCATCGATCAGTCGTGAAATAGTAGTTGGACCCTCACAGTTAGTTACCTAAGTAAGTCGTTAATCCTTAGCAAGAGTCTCCGGCTCTCGTGGGTTAGCTCGTTCGGCTCCTGGTTGTTTGATGTTCGTTTGAAAGCTATCGTCCTTCTTATTGACGAGCAGAATTATGGTTACCCAAAAGGGAATCGTGGTCTGTTATCTTCCTTCTCCATCCACCTCTGAGGTTACACTGCCAATCCTTGTATCTCCGGAGGTGTAAGTCGCTAAGGTGCAGCGACTACAGGCACAGTGCCTGGAATAAGATCGATGCGAGATTCGACTAATTGTTGAGGAGATAATTCTGGTAAGTCTTCGGGAAGAACTTTCAGGATATTCCTTATCACAGGTATATCTTCGAGTTTTGGTTCTTCGGCTCCCTTGTCCCCGACATGAGCCAAGAAAACAACTCATCCTTTGCACAACAGCTTTCGCGCCTTCCAGCAATTTGTAATTTGTAGGGGCGTATCCTGTTTCATGAGTCACGATCGTTCCTTTATTCGCCATTGGGGTGTGGACATCAAACTCCGCTCGATCACATGGAGATTAATCCATCCCAATTACCACGTTGAAGTTCCCAACTCAACGGGCCGCAGATCAAGCGTAAACTTACGCTCTCAAGGTTCTATCTTGTCGTCTCTAGTTACTCCGTTGGCTTCCACTAGCTTCCCATTAGCTAATTCTTTCGAGTGCGGATTATCTACTTACTTACTACTAAACCATGTACACTTTCAAACTCTGAAGCTAAATTTGTAATAGTATCTTGCAACACAGATGAATAACGTTGAGTAATATAGAACGTACCGATACTTGAATCCCGGCGTGCTCCCATAGCTCTGCTACTGAGCTTTTATCCTTGTGCTTGATTCTTCTTAGGGCAGTACTTTCTGAAATGCTTTTTGCTTCCACAGTTAAAACAACCTTGTGCACGTTTCTGTTTGTCACTCGTTCTGCCCTAATAGTTGTCGTTGTCGTTGTTTTCTCCGTGATTCTTGCTATCATCTTGACCTTTATTTCCACCTTCAATACCTTGTCTACAAGTTTCCTTGGGATGTCCTCTCTTGCCACAGTTATCACATCTTCCATATTTACAATTGTCGCACTTAGGTAGGATACCCATGTAGTCTTTTCCCTTTTTGGCCTTTTTCTTGCTACTCCCTCGAGTAACCATCTTGAAATTTGCGAGCTTTCTCTTGTTATCTCCAGATGACTCTACAGGAGTCTCCTCCTTCTCTTCCATACTAGAAAATTTTCCTAGTCTAATTGTTTCTTCCGTGAGCGCCATACTTATGTTGATAGCCTCGGTGATCGTGGAAGGTTTAGATGTTGTCACCAAGCTTAGAATCTGAGGTGCCAATCCCCCGATGAAACGTTCGATCTTCCTAGATTCTGGTTCCACCAAACGCGATGCAACTTGTGATAACTCGCCAAATCTCTGCACATATTCAGCTATCTTTGGACCTTCCATTCTCAAGTTCCACAATTCAATTTCCAACTTCTGGACTTCCGCCCTAGAGCAATATCTTTTGCGCATTAGTTCCTTCAGTTCGTCCCACGTCATAGCATATGCAGCGGCCTCGCCCATTGCCTGAATTTGAAGGTTCCACCATGACAGAGCCCCATCTACAAATAGCCTCGCTATGTACGTAACCTGATGTTCTGGGGCGCATTTGCTCAATCGTAAGACATAATTCGTCTTCTCCACCCAACGCACTAATGCTAAGGCACCCCCAGTGCCGTCAAATTCTCGAGGTTTGTGGTTCAAGAACTGCTCGTAGGTGCAGCCGCTGGGTGGGTTATTTCCTGTGGTACCTCCGCCGTGTTCGGAGCAAAGGGCCTCGAGTTGTGCGATGGCTTGCGAGATGCGCCCTTGCAGTTCTGTCTCTGCCGTTGTCGGCAGAGGGCTGTTGGTGTCGACGTTCCCTTGTATCGACATCTTCTGAGAAGAAGGTTGGTCAGGTCAGGTCTTATTCATTCGGGGAGTGCATATAGTTGTATGTACACACACATATTAGGTTATCATACCAACCAATCAAGCAATAGTATAATCATAGTATAACAAAGAAATTTGGTAATTTTGTTTAATGAGAGCATAGTAAGCAAGCACGTAGCGTTATAATTATTGTACGCACATATAGATTAATAACGTGCTTAATGGAGATATAGCGACGGAGTTTCGTTGGTCATTGGCCATAAAGTATTGTCGCATGTTTTATAATGATTTGGGCCCTCATTATTCCCTGACCACAATTGTATTGCCTTCCAAAATGTATCACATCAATAGGGACACAGGGTCACCCATCCCTTGTCCATTAAGCGTATTAGTGTATCAAAATCACATAGTCTGAAGTGGTCTTTAAAAGTCTCCACAATTACGGCTTATCATTAGTGTCTTTACCCAAATGTAATGCAATCCGCATAATCTAGAAATCACTATACCAGTGTCTGAGGAGAAGGAAATAAAAGTAAATTGCTTAACATGCGTGAACTCCTCCTCGGGCTTGTGTACACGTCGAAGTAATTGTCTGCTCTGCTACTCGATAGTAAAGAAATGAGTATCAGAATCCTGGGAACGGTGTGATAGCAATGGTCGAGAGCGCAAAAGGAACCTTGATAAATATGGAGGATCAAAGTATGCTGGCAATAAACAGGGTGGGGGACTTGGTGTCTTATATAAACTTTTCAGGCAATATGCTATCTTGTGATGTAAATACTTAAATCATGATTTTAGTTATGTAATGTTTGGCATTTGAAGTTACCAAATGTGGTGTCAGCTCTCCAACGTTCTGCGACTCATATCCTCAAACTGTAGTTGGTGTTACAGGAGCAACTCATCTCATGTGTGGCCCCCATAATATGAGGGATGGTAAGGGTCTAAAATTAGCATAGTGTATTGTAGGAACCATCAAATCGGCTCGTCCAGCGCTGTAGAGGTGAAAGTAGTAAACGGTGTGGCCCGTAAGACCGTAGAAAATGCTGCTGTAGCAAAAGGATCGTTACGCGGGTGCAGGTATGTCTTGAAAGAAAGCGATAGGCATGTTGGTGCAATGGACATCGGTCTTCACAAGAGCAACATCAGCGGGTGAAGGTGCAGGTGCAAACGTCTCAACTGATAAGAAGGTCATTAGGTGCAGGTACTGGGTCGGGTATAAGGGATGCATTGTCTGGTAAGTCAAAAGAAATAGGGTCATGATCAAGTAAGGGTGCAGGATCAGTAGGTGCAACATCAAGTTATCCCAAAAGGTGCAGAAGCTATCTCAGGAGCAGGCCCTGGGTCGAGTAACGGTGTGGTGCCTCGAGCAGGTGTTAGTGCAGCAGGCATAATGGCGTCGTTGTCCGTGTCAGTAGTAGAAAGATGTGACCAGGCCGTCTATAAGGCTGTAAATGTCACAGACTCAAGGGAGTCTGAAATCGAATATACTCTGGAATCCAAGGGAGGCCTGTTAACAGGGGCCTTAAGAAGTGAAATTAGTAACAACGTTCTCGTCTAACTTTCTATCACCATAGGCATCAGCAGAAGGACCGTCAATAAATATGTCCACGTCATCATTAATTGCTCGTCGCGCAGCCAACCTTTGGCAGGAAAGTCCATAGGAGACGCATCGTCGAGGATCGGGGTCATGGTGTACTCACTATCGGGATTACCAGTGATGAAGTGGTCATGGACCAAAACAAGAGTGTCAGAAGGATTCTTGTTAGCGAAATCATCAGCAAGGGTAAAGTATCGCCCGAAACCTGGTCGCGTGGACGGTTAGAAGTTGTCCTCGTCCTTGGTCAGTATATCAGGATCACTCTCAGTGTCTGACATAAACGTCTCTGGCGCAGATTCAGTCTCATCATCTGTGACGGCGGCCGTAGGGTTATCAATGTCTGATAACTCGTCTTCTAAATATTGTGACGTGTGTGTCGGTTCATAATAGTCATAGCATGTATATCCATAGTAATTATTAACAATTTGTATATGCAAATACTCACCACATATGCCCGTTTATCAGTAATTAGCAATTAAGCATGTAGGTAGCAATAATGAAAGTATGTAGTCACAATCAACGCAAGCAAGAAGTCCTCCTAGTCTCTAAGACTAAATCTTTGGCCTCTAAGACCAACTCCCTAGTCTATAAGACTAACTCTCTGGCCTCTAAGACCAAATTTCCCTAATCCCTGGTCTCTAAGACCAAATTTCTCTAGTCTCTATGGCTAAATTCCTGGTCTCTAAGACCGTTCCTCCCTCAGTCTCTAAGACTGATCTTCCCTCAGCCTCTAAGACTGATCCTCCCTCAGCCTCTAAGACTGATCTTCCCTCAGCCTCTAAGTCTGATCCTCCCTCAGCCTCTAAGACTGATCCTCCCTCAGCCTCTAAGACTGAATTATAAATATAAATTTGGAAATGTGTATTTGTGCCTTTTGTTTATAACAAAAATGTTTGTGCCCTGGATCTGGACGTTTAGTGTATGCAATGTAAAAATTTGTTTGAAAACATTTTCGTGAGAGCCCTGATGATCATAGTCTAGACTCGAGAAAGAATCCTAGTTCGCTATGATCGAGGCTCTGATACCAAGCTGTCACACCCTGACTTTTGCGGAAGCGTGGGTTATTTGGTGTGATTTTTTAATACCATAGCAATCAATCATAACAATGCTATATGATAAAACCAAAAGATTTTCATTCATTAATAAAGTTTAGAAAATACCACAATACCATTGTCTTGAAAATATAGACGCCAATTAGTTACAAACCATAATACGTTCAAATGAGTTCCCATGGACTCAACAAAAGACTTTAAATAAAACCAGGTTTAGGTATATATAACCCGTCCAGGAAGAGCTTACAACTTCTAAACCCTGGATGACTTCTTTATTCAAACGCAGCTTGAAAATACGTGCATACCGTGCCAGATCCGTTAGTTTCCTGAAATACATGTAATTTGAAAAGTCAACATAACGTTGAGCGAGTTCATGTGTAAGTGAGTAGGTATAAACCTTTGTAAAAATGTCTGTATGTATAAAAATCCCTGGTATGTAGCAATTAAGGAAAAAGAGACCACCATTGGGTTGCAAAGCCAATGATAAGTGTGAAGTGATGCAGGAAGACTCAAACCTAGCGGATTTGTGCGTCGGGCACTTAGTCATCTCATGGTCCACTCAGCGGACTCAGGAGTGGGGCTCGCTACACCCAAATAGATCTATCACTAATGTCCCTCGGTCCTACAACGAGGATTGATGGCCTTAAGTGTTGTGCCCACCACTCACATGTTCGTGTAATAAAAACCCTCCTTAAGCTAACCATACCATGTAAATAAATGTCTGTAAATGTCTGTAACATGTATTTCACCCCCGAGGTGTAAAACTGAAAATAGTTAAGAGAAAAGGGGGACATGAACTCACAGTATTGCGTCTTCGGTACTCGTAACCCAAATCTCCTCAGCAAACACGACTACCTACAATGGTCTAACGTCTATTAGACGAACGGGTCGTGCCTTGTCTTAGTATTGATTAGTGCCTTTGAGTTACGTTTTTAAAGTGTCTTCAGTATTTTAGTAATAATACTTCTTATACTTGTGTATTCGTATTTCCTTCCCAAGGATGGGGTATTTTACATGTGTCTGTTCGTATTGGAATTATATTTTTAAGTCTCACTTTAGAGAATACATTTTAACCATATTCCTGTATAAAACCAACCTCCAATACTCTGTATTTCGTTATAAAAATTATGGCGAGTTTTATGCTTGAAAAACATAGTCTATAATATACTAGTAAACACTTGTCCAGAAAATTATTTACTAAGTGTTAGGATTTTCGGAAAATTTCGCCATAGTCTCCTTTGTAAATGGGGGCGTCCATGCTTAATAGCATATCATTTTCTTTTACCTATATTCCGTAGATCGTTCCCACATAGCCAACCCGACAGTCATGCATGCAATACACTACTTATGTCATTTCAGCTTTATTAAGCAAAACTAGACTGTTTTAGAGTATATTAATAAAATAGTTAACCTTTTCCAAAAATTCTCAAATTTTTACAGAATGTCATATATAATCCAAAATTTATTGTGTAATAATATCGGGGCTCAGTTCATTACCAATATTATATAAAAATTCTTTTACCCGACTGCAATCAGATTTGTTCCTTTCTGATTGCAGTTTACGGAAAAATTCACTAAAAATTAATCGTAAGTCCGATTGATGAAATTCCAGTTGAAGGATCACGGAAACAACAGTGACCATCTACAGTAAAAATCCCATGAGCTGATTCTACTCAGGTTTCAAGTTACGACTCCGAATACAACACACTTTTTCAGCAGAAAAATCGCAGCTTGAGCTGCTGTCTTAAAACAGTTCTTTAAAAATAGTAAACAACCTCGAAAAATTACGATTCTAGTGCCATTTGTTCGGTTGTTCAAAATTACATAATTTAGACTTCAGAAAATCCGTTTTTCGATTTATAAAGACCCAGTTACAGCCTGTTTAAGTTGGCTGAAAATACCAATCAGCATGCTTTTTACCATGTAAATGTTACTAGAAACGCATCACCAAGTGTCCTAACAACGGTTTTATCAATAATTTTAATGATCAAACAACATGCATGCTTATACCAACATAATCCAACCAGATTTTATCATTATATAAGTCCATGTTTAGGCTCCTTGTTCATTTTCTCTTTGTGTTCTTATTCTAAACTTCAAACAACAATGTTTCGAGCAATCAACGTAGAAGTGATTCAAGAGTTAAATCGAAGACTTACAACTAGCACAAGGGCTAGGGATGAACTTGTGAACAATAAATGATGGTGGAAGAGGTGTGAGAATGCAAGTGGTGATGCTTCTTCAAGGCTCTAATACTCCAAACTCCACAAGGCTTCTTTCTAACACTTGTTTTAGACTTAAAAATGGATCAAAGGAGTGGAAGTTGTAGTGATGGTGATGGATTCAGATGTGGGCAACCGAAAATGAGAGGGAGAGGAGTGAGGTGAGAGTGTAAATGATGGTGGTGGTGATATAGAGGGCCTTGGGAACTTACAAGCCACCCTGTGTAATCCTAGGGAGATGATTACTTAGATTTTTGGCCAACCACAATCAAGATTACAAGAAATAAAATCTCAACAAAATATATGGTAATGATTTGGCTGAAAATTCGGTTGGGGGGGGGGGGGTAATTTGTAACATTTTGGTAATTAGTAGGTAAATAATTAGAAGGTTAAGGGTATTTTCTAGAATAGTGAGTGTATGTCATGTTTCTATAGTGTGCGGGGATTTATTGTGACCATGATTATTTAAGAATAATACAATAATGTTTTTGTCAAAATTTTGGTGTCCCGGGTAATGTCCGGTTGTTCGGTTACGTATCGTTCCGTTAAAGTGTTAAATTGTACCGTATAGCGTCTTTTATGCATCTTTTTGTAACGAAATCATTCCTGGCACTTAGGAAAGTATACAGGACCATTCTGCTACATTTGTGTATTCTACTGGTATAATAAAATGCTGAATTTTATAAAAGAATGCAGAATTATGTATTTAACGCATGTTTTAGGCACTTCCCGGCACTATATCTATCCCTTAATGACGCAGTCTTATGGTCCTCACTTCCCTACACTCCAAACCAGTGTAGTGCTCTATCCCTGGCTCATACTGGCCATAAAAACATTGTCTGTCTATGTGCTGGTATTGTCAGCATTATTTCTGAATCAACCGTTCAGTGTGTCAACTGTGCTGAGTGCATCAAGTATATCACTAATGTAGGTGTGTAATGAATGGAGTGACTGCATGTAAAGTGATGCACATGTATGTATGTAACATAAATCGGTAAGCAGTTTAAGGTGTCAGTTGTAATCAAGCACAGTCATTAAGCACATAATCAAAATTAATTAATTTGTACAGTACCTGAATTTTGAGGGTTGTCACATGGGTGGGGGTGGGGGGTTAGGTTTTTTGGGGGTGGGGAGGGGGGTTTAGGTTTGGGGGGGGGGGGGGATTAGGTTTGGGGGGTGGGGGGTTTAGGTTTTTTTTTTGCGGGGGGGGGGGGGTTAGATTTTTTTAGGTATTTTTTGTTGTGTTCACAATAGTTCTCGTGGTTCTCGCAATAAAGGTGGTTCTTGCATGAACCTTGCCCTATATATATATATATATATATAGAGAGAGAGAGAGAGAGAGGGACAGGATTTAGGGAAAATTGTGAAAAGTGTGAGAACGGTGTGAACAATTTTGGTGTTGACATGTGACATTGATGCTAAATTACACTATAGGGTAATATTGTAAAAAAAACTCACTCACATGAACTGGGTGTTCAAATAAAACGCCATAAAACACCCAATTCAGAAAAACGCCATGAAAATACCCAGTTAAAAACGCCATAAAACATCCAGTTCAGAAAAAAGCCATGAAAAAACTTAGTTGAAAAAAACATAAAACACTTAGTTCAGAAAAAAAAACGCCTTGAAAATACCTAGTTAAAACGCCATAAAAACACCTAGTTCAGAAAAACGGCATGACAATACCTAGTCTAAAATGCCATAAAACACACAGTTCAGAAAAATGCCATAAAAAACCAAACTCATTTTTTTTTTCGAAAAGTATATCAATAGTATACTCGTTGGAAAGATAAAAAAACGCTGAGTTTTATGGTGTAGTTTTCTTTACAAAAATAAACACGTATAAAAAAGTTATTGGCGTTTAAATATGATGGGGGAAATGGCATGTGATTAGCATGTGCACCCTTGTTTGTATCTTCCAATTGTACCCCTCCTGGTAGTTATAAAGTTCTCATTATTTATAAAAATGCCATCGTATCATCTCAGCCACAAATCACAAAGATCTTATGGTTGAAAATCGTTCTCACACTTCAAATCGTTTTCTCTTGATCCCATTCCTATATATATATATATATGTGTGTATGTATGTATGTATGTATGTATGTATAAAGGAGAAGGATCCGTTAGGAACCACCCTTTATTGCGAGAACCGCGAGAACCAGTGTGAACACAAACAGTAATACCTAAAAAAATCTAAAAAACACCTAAAAAATTTTTTTTTACTATTTTTTTTTGGAAAAACCGCTATATTTCGCTAATAAAAAAATTCAAAAAAAAAAAATCCGAGTAACAGTTATCCATGCACATGTGCATATGTATCATTTCTTTGACAAATTCCGTAATTTATTACAAATATTAGTTAATTGCACTTTCATTTACACTACCACGTGTAATACACTACTTTTTACATTAACAATATTAAAAATGCACATGTGCTTCTATATGTATCAACATGAAATAAGGTGTTTTGGTACACTACTTTGAATACACTTTCTCTTTCGTCTATCATTCCATCCATAATACACAAACATGCACATATGCATATGTATCATTTCTTTGACAAATTCCGTAACTCATTACAAATATTAGACAACTCAACATTCATTTACACTAACATATGTAATACGCTACTTTTTACATTACCAATATTAAAAATGCACATGTGCATCTATATGTATCAACATGAAATAAGGTGTTTTGGTATACAATACCATTACCTCCTACAGTCCATAATACACTACCATTACTTCCTACCATCCATAATACACTACCATTACTTCCTACCGTCCATAATACAATACCATTACCAATATTTTCACTTTATTACATGTATATCAACACCATTTATACCATTCAATCATCATATTACATCATAAAGTAACAACTATAGCCAAACCATCAACCACTAGATATAACTAACCAAAAAACATGTATATGGGCCTACTTCTCCATTCAAAATCACAAACTTTTTGTACCAAAACATGTTATATCATGGTTATACCTAATGATGCACATGTGCATTTTGAATATTGGTAATGTAAAAAGTAGTGTATTACGGATGGTATTGTAAATTAAAGTACAATTGTCTATTAGTGATAATGTGTTAGGGAATTTGTCGAAGTGATGATACATATGCACATGTGCATGGATAACTGTTACTCGAAAAAAAAAGTTTTTTTTGTAACTTAATATAGCGATTTTTTTAAATATTAAAAAAATTTTGAGTGCTTTTTTTATTTTTTTTAGATTTTATTTTGTGTTCACATTGGTTCTTGCGGTTCTCGCAATAAGGGTGGTTCTCAAATGAACCTTACCATATATATATATATAGAGAGAGAGAGCGAAAGAGAGAGTTAAATGTCAGTTTAGTCCCTGTGGTTTAGTTATTTTGCTACTTTATCCAAAGGTTTGAGACGTTGTCATTCTAGTCCAAATAGTTTCAAACGTTGTCATTTTAGTCCACTGGGTTAACTCCATCTATTTTTTCTGTTAACTAAAAGGGCAATTCGGTCATTTTATATGGCCGAACTGCCCATCTAGTTACTAAAATTACATATGAAATGACCGAATTGCCCTTCTAATTAAGAGAAAAATGGATGGAGTTAACCCAATGGACTAAAATGGCAATGTTTTAAACTATTTGAACTAAAATGGCAACGTTTCAAACTTTTGAACTAAAGTGGCAAAATGGTCAAACCACAGGACATGGCGCGCTAAATGATATGCAGGGGTACGATTGTCATTGCCCACGTTCCTCTTAATAATGGCGTTATGATTTCGTTCCAAACAAAATTTCAATAGAAATGGCGTTTTGATCCTTATGCGTGTTTCAATGGCGTTTTTTTCAAAGTAATTTTTTTAATGGCCTTTATGTTTCAATGGCGTTCTATACATATTCAACAGATAACTACCTGGCGTTTAGGATTTTTTTGGCGTGTAGTTAAAAACATTAACAACTTGGCGTTTTATTGTTTTTTAGATCTGCCTCGAGGAATTAATCGTTTTCTGTTACTTAGTAAATATTTTGGCGTTTATGGCGTTTCCAAATTCATTAAATCAATTAATAATTCGAACATCTTGGCCTCCATGGCGTTCCCAAATTCATTATATACATTTTTTGGCATTTTTGTTGATCTGACCAGTTGAATTAATCCCTTATATCTTATAAAGGTAAATATCTTGGGGTTCATGGCGTTCTTAAGTTCATTATAATTCATTAA
>JARYGA010005946.1:0-36526 GCA_030545235.1 Helianthus tuberosus
CCAGATTCAGTGTTTTTACTCACAAGTTGCAACCAATTAATCCTTAACCACATGTTTTAAGTGATGTGTCACTAAGTTAAGGAGCATTTGTGGCACCATAACATTTCAACAAGTGTACGGACTAGATCTTTTCCCCTTTTCCAAGAAACGATCTCAACGGTTCACCGAAAACTATATATACCCCATGCCTTTCATTGTTTTAAGGCACTAGAATCTTATTAGTTGTGTTCTAAGTTGAAACTTTGTTTCATACCTGAACTATACTGATCTAGATTAGCATTCGGGGACCCTTCGTAAGTATTCTTTCGTTCTTTTCCTTATTTTTACTGCTTTTCGAGTCAGAAAGTCAAACTTTGTTTGACTTTCAGCGTTGACCAGTGATGGTCAATGCGAAGTTCGTTAGAACTTCGCAACGTGATTGTAATCACGATGGTCATAGTCCCTTGGGACTATGCCTACTGATTACCACGTTGTCTAGGGTCGTAGGGTAGGCGATCTAATAAATCGCCTATACCTTCGAACCCGACCCAGTTTGGTCGATCATTAGGATCCGACCAAATACATTAGGTGACCATAGTGTAGGGAATAACCTTTCGAGGTTATACCCTATGGTCACGACGTGTAAGTAGTTGTATGATAGGTAGTTTATATGCCTTAGGTAAATTACCAGAATACCCTTTTCATACATAATTGGTAATTTAACATATGTAACCTAAACTTTTGTGCATATGGTTAGTTGAGACGTTTCACTTGCCATACATGACATTTTGACATAGACATTTGACATGGATATTTTGACATAGACATTTGACATGACATTTTGACATAGACATTTGACATGGATATTTTGACATAGACATTTGACATGATTTACATCTTGACATAAACACTTTGACATATTATTCAATACATTTGACAATTTGGTTAAACATAGACTTCTTACATTGGTTGGTTTGGTTTGATTAAGTGATTAAGTTAACGATGCGTGTGTAATATGATACAAGCATGGTGGATACGCCGCTGGTACTTCCTATATATAAGTGTTTGTATGGTATTACATGGCGTAACGTTATTTGAATCATTTCAGTTTGAGACATAGAACATTTTATACAAATAACATACTTTTCACAAGACATTGATTTACAAACAACTTATCTTATACAATTCATTTTACATGGTTATTCATTTAACCTTACATTCACTTATACATATCAACTGATCTTATCGTTTTTCAAATGGTTTACAAGACAAAGCAAAGTACGGGGTTCATGATTAAACATTTTCTCAAACATAAGTCATGAATCTTATTTTCGCAAAACCTATGTATCTCACAGGCATTTTTATGCTGACGTACCTATTTGTTTGTTAAGCAAGGGTAGTGGTCATTTGTTTGTTACTACAAGGCAACAAACGACCTTGGTGATTAGTCAAAGTGAATATGTCAAAAATAATGTATCGCGAAGACATGCTCGCCTATAAGTGAACACTCATCCCAAGAATTCCCAGGTAAGCACAACTGGTCTCGCGTCTGATGAGATGTATACGAAGTGCTTGCCTAGACAGAAAACCCAGAATACAGGCATTCACCCTTCCAGTTTGCACGTGTTCACATTATTTAAAACCCAAAACCTTGACGAGATTTTGAAAATTCAAAGGGGTTCAAAACCATATAACAGAGGGTTCAAAACCTTACAATAGAGGGTTCAAAACCTTGTAATCAATCATCCTAGAACAGATGATTAGTTTTCAAAGCGGTTTTGAAATTTATGTTCTTGTTGTGGTCGTCGCCTAAGGATAGGTGACAGTATTGTTTTATGACTAAACGCAAGTAAACTCGCGTTAGGGTCCTAAGAAGGTTATAGTCTAGGTCAAAGCATTACTAATAACCTAATTCCCTATAACCATTGGCTCTAATACCATCTTTTCTGTCACACCCCGACCACGTGGAACATACAAAACGTGGCGGAAACATCGGGGAGTGTTGTAACAGAATTAATTGTCTCAAATCCATGGTAATTGAAGTTTTGTTTTATTGATTGAAAGTGTTACAATGTCTAAATAAACAAAGAAGTACAACATAATTAACTAGTCTTGCATCTTTTAATGTCACTAAGGCACAGGTCCGCCTAAGTATGTCTTGATAAGTCCTATGCTTCATCTCCTGAAAACACATGTGAAAATAGGTACGTCAGCATAAAAATGCCTGTGAGATACATAGGTTTGTGAAAATAGGTTTCATGACTTATGTTTGAGAAAATGTTTAGTCATGAACCTTGTAATTTGCTTTGTCTTGTAAATCATTTGAAAAACGATAAGATAGGATGATATGTATAGATAAGTGAATAATGTATGGTTAAAGGAATAACCATATGAAATGAGTTTGTATAAGATAAGTTGTTTGTAAATCAATGTCTTGTGAAAAGTATGTTACTTGTATAAAATGTTCTATGTCTCAAACTGAAATGATTCAATTAACGCTACGATATGTAATACCATACAAACACTTATATATAGGAAGTACCAGCGGCGTATCCACCATGTTTGTATCATATTACACATGCATCGTTACTTAATCACTTAATCAAACCAAACCACCAAAGTAATGTTTAACAATTGTAGAAATGTTTATGTATTGTAAGTAATGTAAAGTTAAACGAATAACCTTATAGTAGCATATCAAAAGTATACTTTGGATTTGTAAGTAACATATTAAACTATGTTTTGGTTTTGTAAATAACATATCAAAATATGCTTTGGATGTTTAACAAAATATATGTTGGTTTTGTACAATACCACACATGAGAGTATATAAAAATATACTTTAATAGTGTGATTTAAGAATTCATTCAGACCTGGTGCATCAAAATACACCTTTGAGACTATAGGAATACCACAAAGGCAATCCCTATTTGGATGGAGCAACAAATTGGTTTCAGACATTCCTTGACAACAGGAATGGGGTGTCAAATCCTATAGCGCTATATCATACTAACAATCGGTCTGGTGAACATAAAATAAGTACAATTCAACAGTTTATTTTATGTTCTTTGAGAAATTAATGTTTAAATCATAGATAGTCATTTAGTTTGTCAAATGATAAGTAATAACATGTATAATCAATTATACTTTGAAATCAAGAAAATATAAGCATGTGATGAAATCAACTGTACTAAGTATGCTCACAATGGACATACATAGCATAAAATGTAATGTAAAACGATGTACTAAGTACGCACTCAATGGGCATACATAGCATAAACTGTAATGAAATCATGTACTATAAATGTACTAATGAACATAGGAAGTATATGATTGAAAACAGGGAAGCAGGAAAGTAACAAGTAGGCACATGTGTTCCACCCCAAAACAGTTTGGAAAACAGTAAAAGAGGGGTCTATGTACTTACTTGTGATTGCTCGGATGTCTAAGATAATCACCAAGTAATGCTATAGATCTCGGAATCAAACGGCACCTAGTATAGGTAACTATGTTAATAAACCGGACCTATCTCGGAAGACTGGGTAGCATTAGGGTTTGTAAACCAAATGAGTGTCGGAACTCACGTGATATGGTTTAACAAAGTCTACATGCTAAATGAAACTTAACCTAAGTCTCTATGACCCATTACGACCCGTTTAGGTAGCTTATGCTACTTTAACGCGTCGTTCGCGTGAAACGCGTTCGGACCGCCTAACTAGCCCTATGACAAGTGTTATATGCCTAAACATATTACATAATCAGTTATGTGATAAAGGTTTAGGTTACATATGCTTAATTACCAATTATACATGAAAAGGGTATTCTGGTAATTTACCTAAGGCATATAAACTACCTATCATACAACTACTTAAACGATGTGACCATAGGGTATAACCTCGGAAGGTTATTCCCTACCTACTATGGTCACCTAATGTGTTTGGTCGGATCCTAATGATCGACCAAACTGGGTCGGGTTCGAAGGTATAGGCGATTTATTAGATCGCCTACCCTACGACCCTAGACAACGTGGTAATCAGTGGGCATAGTCCTAAGGGACTATAACCAACGTGATTACACTCACGTTGCGAAGTTCGAACGAACTTCGCATTGACCATTACTGGTCAACGCTGAAAGTCAAACAAAGTTTGACTTTCTGACTCGAAAAGCAGTAAAAATAAGGAAAAGAACGAAAGAATACTTACGAAGGGTCCCCAAATGCTAACCCAGATCAAAATAGCTCAGGTATGAAACGAAGGTTCCAACTTAGAGCTTTCTTAATCAGATTTGTGGGTTTTGGGGTTGAGGGTGGATGGGTATTTATAGTAAAAGTAGAGCCGCTAGGATCGTTTCTTGAATATCGTGCCACGATCCGAGCCGTACACTTGTCACAAAGGTTATGGAGCCACATATGCTCCTTAACTTTGTGACACATCACCTTAAAACATGTGGTTAAGGATTAATTGGTTGCAACTTGATGTTAAAACACTGAATCTGGTCAGATTAGGCAGTCGCGTAGCGCTACTGCCAAGGCATGAGGCAGTCGCGCTACGCTAGCACTCCCCTGATTCAGAAATGTTTCAAAAGTGGCAAGAATGGTCCCTGCACGTGTTTAAGGCCTTTTTCGATGCGTTTGAACCCCGTTAACCTCATTTTAAGGCTCTAAAATGAAGTTAAAGTATAGGGAACTCAAAACATGCTCAAAAATATGCCGGAGGTTGGTTCGTTTGGCCGTACGAACGCGATGTTCGCTTAATTACGACGGAATGCGCATAAGCGCGAAAAACGATCCAAATGACGCGACGAATGGATTTTTCTTAAGGCGAACACTAAAATATAATGTAGTCATGCTTACATAATTTTTTGGATGTCCAGATGTATTCAGAACGTAAGTTATGCGCGAAAATGCAAACTTGTGCACTTTTTGACACTCTTAGTCCCTGAATGACCCAAAAGTTTATTTTAGCACACTAAACCCCTCAAAGCCTATTTCTAAGCTATGTAAAGGATATTTAAGGTGTGTTTAACTTATGGTCATGTTCCGGAATGTTCGTTACAGTTCAAATTGACATACTTTCGCAGTTTGTCATATTTAGTCCCTGTAAGCGAATTAACTTGTTTTTGCCATACCAAAGCCTTTAAAACTTATTTCTAAGTTATGTAAAGGTTATTTAAGGTATGTTAATCCTATTTCACTATTCCGGAGTGTTTGTTGGATTAAACTGGTTATATTTACGCATCAGAGCGCGTATAACCCTCCAGAAAGCGATTTAAAGCTTAAAATCGAACAAGAGTCGATATGTGCAAATGATACACATATTTTTTACAAATCCCAAGTATGAAATACAATATTTCATTGGTTTGGTCTTTGTTTGATGGTTGAAATGACACAGGTGTTACAGTCTCCCTTACTTTAGGAAATTTCGTCCCGAAATTTAATTCTAGAGGAAACTTGTGAAAATAGCTGTGACGGTTTCGCCTTCCAATAGATCCATTGAACCCTTAAGTAAAACTCTGGGCCCTGTTAGGATCCTTAGCGAATTTGTCAACCTTCAAAGTGAATTCCTTGTAATAGTAAAACATGGAATTTTTGAACTACCAACAGAATAACGTTTCTTATGAAGACTTATCATAGGAAACTTGGTGTGTGATTGATATCAGAATTGAGGAGTGTGAGAATAAATGACATTGGTCGAGGTCCAAGACTTCTCCCGTATCATTATTCTTATCACTATAGGTTTTAACACATGACAAAACTTCTTGTGGTTTCTGTGCACTGAATTTCCATAATTATGTAGGCCTCCATAATTACGTAATCCCTTGCACAGTCCGCACAGTTCATTTCATAATGCGTAGAGGAAAAATCAATTGAATAAACATGAAGCGACCTGACTAGACCACCAAAGGATCTTTTCAATTAGATCAACGAACAATCTTTTTAATTAGACCAACGCATGATCTTCTTAACTAGACCGTCGTACGATCTCCTTAAATAGACCACTTAAGGGATCTTTTTACTTATATCATCACATGATATTTCTAATCAGATTTTTAAATCAATCTGTTTAACTAGACCACCCAAGGGTCCAATTATAAAATAGTACTTTTAAATCCATGGGATTTGACTACAACGTAGAAGTCCATTAAGGATTTAAGATAGTAACTTTGGATATCCTACTATGAATCCCTTATATGAGATATGAAAGATTCTACGAGGATTTGGATGGATCACATACAACCATAAACATGTAAGAAAACACATAAGCACAAAATTAGTTAACTTGATTCTTTAATTCGTTATCTTTAGGTATAGATAATTAAAGCACACTAGGAATCCAATCCATGGATTTCATTTGGCACTTTAATCATTTCCAATGATCCATCTATAAAGATAGAAGGATTTTTAATAAGAGTTTGGCTTTGTTTCTTAAAAGAAACTAATGTTTAAGGTTCTTGGGGAGATCACAAGTGATCATAAAATGACAGAACCATACGAGTAGTTTGTATTTGGGTTGACATCATAAGGTTGTATCAAACATTCACACAATCGTATCAGTTTTGCAAAAATAAAAACGACGAATTTTTTATTTATTTATATAACAACTGACTTGTCTTTAAACGTCATAGATAACAACCAAGGGAAATAACAAAACACTTGTTGTTCACTGCCGCATCATTGTTTCTGTTTGCCTTGTTGATGTTAAATGCTCATCCTCGCGCTGGAGGTGCGTTAACAAGCCTTGGGCAATTGTTTCTGTAGTGAGTAAGGTCACCACAGTTATAACATGACCCCGGAGGGAACCGTGCTTGAACAGCAGCAGGGTTTGCAGCAGCTTGATTTGCATATCGACAAACATTGATCAGATGTCCTAACCGCCCACAGTGGGTACATTTGTGACATTGCTCTTGCGCTAGATGATGACGGTTGCACTTGTTGCACAAAGGTGCGGTACCAACATAGTTTTGCCTTTTGCGAGGTTGTGCTGGTTGGTTTGGTGCAACCTGTTTGTCTTGAGCAGTTATCGCGCAGTTTTGAGAGGCCTTGCGCTTCTTCTTCTTGGATACCTCATCCTGTTTTTCCTTTGGCTCAGCTGAAGTAGTCTTGTCGGATGGTCTTGGGTCGCCTTTTCGAAAAAGCTTTTTCTTTCTGATGTGGGATTCAGTTAGGGTGGCAGACAGTTCAATGGCTTGTCTGACAGTAGTAGGGTTGCTGCCAGTAACAATATCCTGAACTAGGTCAGGAAGACCATCAGTGTATTTCTCGATCGCCTTATCCACAGGAGTAACCATAGCCGGACACAACAGGCTCAATTCTTCAAAACGGTCAGGATAGGCTCGATGCTCACCGCTATCCTGCTTTAAATCATCAAACTCCCTCTCCAAAGCTCGCAGTTCATGACGAGGGCAAAACTCCTTCATCATAAGAGCCCTAAGCTCAGCCCAAGTCTGTGCTAATGCAACCTCAGCACCGCGGTCTCTCATCACTCCGTTCCACCATGTGAGAGCCCTCTTCTGAAACACACTTGAAGAAAACTCAACCTTGCGATTTTCAGGACACTGAACATGACGGAAGGTATTCTCAATGCTCTCGAACCATTGAAGAAGCCCAGTTGCTCCCTCAGAACCACTAAACTTTAGCGGTTTAGCCGAGTTGAAACTCTTGAAGTTGCATGGAGCATTGTTGTTGTTGATGGCTTGCATCATTTGAGCATAAAGATTTGGGAAGGCAACAGCCATTTGCTGTGCGATGATTCCCGCCAGTTCGTCATTTGCCATCTGATTGTCGCGTCGAGGAGGCATTCTAAAAGAGGAAACATGAAAGGAAACGAGTGAGAGATTTAGACGAAAAGAATGAGATGAATCAAATCTGATGAAAGCAAGGGTAGTGGTCATTTGTTTGTTACTACAAGGCAACAAACGACCTTGGTGATTAGTCAAAGTGAATATGTCAAAAATAATGTATCGCGAAGACATGCTCGCCTATAAGTGAACACTCATCCCAAGAATTCCCAGGTAAGCACAACTGGTCTCGCGTCTGATGAGATGTATACGAAGTGCTTGCCTAGACAGAAAACCCAGAATACAGGCATTCACCCTTCCAGTTTGCACGTGTTCACATTATTTAAAACCCAAAACCTTGACGAGATTTTGAAAATTCAAAGGGGTTCAAAACCATATAACAGAGGGTTCAAAACCTTACAATAGAGGGTTCAAAACCTTGTAATCAATCATCCTAGAACAGATGATTAGTTTTCAAAGCGGTTTTGAAATTTATGTTCTTGTTGTGGTCGTCGCCTAAGGATAGGTGACAGTATTGTTTTATGACTAAACGCAAGTAAACTCGCGTTAGGGTCCTAAGAAGGTTATAGTCTAGGTCAAAGCATTACTAATAACCTAATTCCCTATAACCATTGGCTCTGATACCATCTTTTCTGTCACACCCCGACCACGTGGAACATACAAAACGTGGCGGAAACATCGGGGAGTGTTGTAACAGAATTAATTGTCTCAAATCCATGGTAATTGAAGTTTTGTTTTATTGATTGAAAGTGTTACAATGTCTAAATAAACAAAGAAGTACAACATAATTAACTAGTCTTGCATCTTTTAATGTCACTAAGGCACAGGTCCGCCTAAGTATGTCTTGATAAGTCCTATGCTTCATCTCCTGAAAACACATGTGAAAATAGGTACGTCAGCATAAAAATGCCTGTGAGATACATAGGTTTGTGAAAATAGGTTTCATGACTTATGTTTGAGAAAATGTTTAGTCATGAACCTTGTAATTTGCTTTGTCTTGTAAATCATTTGAAAAACGATAAGATAGGATGATATGTATAGATAAGTGAATAATGTATGGTTAAAGGAATAACCATATGAAATGAGTTTGTATAAGATAAGTTGTTTGTAAATCAATGTCTTGTGAAAAGTATGTTACTTGTATAAAATGTTCTATGTCTCAAACTGAAATGATTCAATTAACGCTACGATATGTAATACCATACAAACACTTATATATAGGAAGTACCAGCGGCGTATCCACCATGTTTGTATCATATTACACATGCATCGTTACTTAATCACTTAATCAAACCAAACCACCAAAGTAATGTTTAACAATTGTAGAAATGTTTATGTATTGTAAGTAATGTAAAGTTAAACGAATAACCTTATAGTAGCATATCAAAAGTATACTTTGGATTTGTAAGTAACATATTAAACTATGTTTTGGTTTTGTAAATAACATATCAAAATATGCTTTGGATGTTTAACAAAATATATGTTGGTTTTGTACAATACCACACATGAGAGTATATAAAAATATACTTTAATAGTGTGATTTAAGAATTCATTCAGACCTGGTGCATCAAAATACACCTTTGAGACTATAGGAATACCACAAAGGCAATCCCTATTTGGATGGAGCAACAAATTGGTTTCAGACATTCCTTGACAACAGGAATGGGGTGTCAAATCCTATAGCGCTATATCATACTAACAATCGGTCTGGTGAACATAAAATAAGTACAATTCAACAGTTTATTTTATGTTCTTTGAGAAATTAATGTTTAAATCATAGATAGTCATTTAGTTTGTCAAATGATAAGTAATAACATGTATAATCAATTATACTTTGAAATCAAGAAAATATAAGCATGTGATGAAATCAACTGTACTAAGTATGCTCACAATGGACATACATAGCATAAAATGTAATGTAAAACGATGTACTAAGTACGCACTCAATGGGCATACATAGCATAAACTGTAATGAAATCATGTACTATAAATGTACTAATGAACATAGGAAGTATATGATTGAAAACAGGGAAGCAGGAAAGTAACAAGTAGGCACATGTGTTCCACCCCAAAACAGTTTGGAAAACAGTAAAAGAGGGGTCTATGTACTCACTTGTGATTGCTCGGATG
This sequence comes from Helianthus tuberosus, assembly GCA_030545235.1. Taxonomy (NCBI): domain Eukaryota; kingdom Viridiplantae; phylum Streptophyta; class Magnoliopsida; order Asterales; family Asteraceae; genus Helianthus; species Helianthus tuberosus. The sequence goes on from JARYGA010005946.1 coordinate 9,907, forward strand.
TCTAAGATAATCACCAAGTAATGCTATAGATCTCGGAATCAAACGGCACCTAGTATAGGTAACTATGTTAATAAACCGGACCTATCTCGGAAGACTGGGTAGCATTAGGGTTTGTAAACCAAATGAGTGTTGGAACTCACGTGATATGGTTTAACAAAGTCTACATGCTAAATGAAACTTAACCTAAGTCTCTATGACCCATTACGACCCGTTTAGGTAGCTTATGCTACTTTAACGCGTCGTTCGCGTGAAACGCGTTCGGACCGCCTAACTAGCCCTATGACAAGTGTTATATGCCTAAACATATTACATAATCAGTTATGTGATAAAGGTTTAGGTTACATATGCTTAATTACCAATTATACATGAAAAGGGTATTCTGGTAATTTACCTAAGGCATATAAACTACCTATCATACAACTACTTAAACGATGTGACCATAGGGTATAACCTCGGAAGATTATTCCCTACCTACTATGGTCACCTAATGTGTTTGGTCGGATCCTAATGATCGACCAAACTGGGTCGGGTTCGAAGGTATAGGCGATTTATTAGATCGCCTACCCTACGACCCTAGACAACGTGGTAATCAGTGGGCATAGTCCTAAGGGACTATAACCAACGTGATTACACTCACGTTGCGAAGTTCGAACGAACTTCGCATTGACCATTACTGGTCAACGCTGAAAGTCAAACAAAGTTTGACTTTCTGACTCGAAAAGCAGTAAAAATAAGGAAAAGAACGAAAGAATACTTACGAAGGGTCCCCGAATGCTAACCCAGATCAAAATAGCTCAGGTATGAAACGAAGGTTCCAACTTAGAGCTTTCTTAATCAGATTTGTGGGTTTGGGGGTTGAGGGTGGATGGGTATTTATAGTAAAAGTAGAGCCGCTAGGATCGTTTCTTGAATATCGTGCCACGATCCGAGCCGTACACTTGTCACAAAGGTTATGGAGCCACATATGCTCCTTAACTTTGTGACACATCACCTTAAAACATGTGGTTAAGGATTAATTGGTTGCAACTTGATGTTAAAACACTGAATCTGGTCAGATTAGGCAGTCGCGTAGCGCTACTGCCAAGGCATGAGGCAGTCGCGCTACGCTAGCACTCCCCTGATTCAGAAATGTTTCAAAAGTGGCAAGAATGGTCCCTGCACGTGTTTAAGGCCTTTTTCGATGCGTTTGAACCCCGTTAACCTCATTTTAAGGCTCTAAAATGAAGTTAAAGTATAGGGAACTCAAAACATGCTCAAAAATATGCCGGAGGTTGGTTCGTTTGGCCGTACGAACGCGATGTTCGCTTAATTACGACGGAATGCGCATAAGCGCGAAAAACGATCCAAATGACGCGACGAATGGATTTTTCTTAAGGCGAACACTAAAATATAATGTAGTCATGCTTACATAAATTTTTGGATGTCCAGATGTATTCAGAACGTAAGTTATGCGCGAAAATGCAAACTTGTGCACTTTTTGACACTCTTAGTCCCTGAATGACCCAAAAGTTTATTTTAGCACACTAAACCCCTCAAAGCCTATTTCTAAGCTATGTAAAGGATATTTAAGGTGTGTTTAACTTATGGTCATGTTCCGGAATGTTCGTTACAGTTCAAATTGACATACTTTCGCAGTTTGTCATATTTAGTCCCTGTAAGCAAATTAACTTGTTTTTGCCATACCAAAGCCTTTAAAACTTATTTCTAAGTTATGTAAAGGTTATTTAAGGTATGTTAATCCTATTTCACTATTCCGGAGTGTTTGTTGGATTAAACTGGTTATATTTACGCATCAGAGCGCGTATAACCCTCCAGAAAGCGATTTAAAGCTTAAAATCGAACAAGAGTCGATATGTGCAAATGATACACATATTTTTTACAAATCCCAAGTATGAAATACAATATTTCATTGGTTTGGTCTTTGTTTGATGGTTGAAATGACACAGGTGTTACACAATGTAACACCCTTATTTAATAAATAAAATACACTTTGTGTGCCATGGTTATGAAACAATTAATTCTGTCGCAACACGCCCCGATGTTTCCGCCGCGCTTTGTTGTTTTACGCGGTCGGGGTGTGACAGAAGAGTTGGTATCAGAGCCAATGGTTATAGGGAATTAGGTTATTAGTAATGCTTTGACCTAGACTATAACTTTTCTAGGAACCTAACACAAGCTATCTTGTGTTTAGATCTTAAAACATGTACATCACCTATCCTTAGGTGATTAACAAAACAAGGAACCAAAATTTCTCCGAAACGATTTTTGAAAAACAATCATCTGTTTTTGAATAAATTTTTACAAGGTTTTGAACCCTCAATTGTAAGGTTTTGAACCCTCTGTTATATGGTTTTGAACCCTTTTCAGTATTGGTTTTTGGCCTTGTGCCTTCAAATTTTAAAAATCCCGTCAAACGTTTTGGGTTTTAAATAATGTGAACATGTGCAAACTGGAAGGGTGAATGCCTGTATTCTAGGTTTTCTGTCTAGGCAAGCACTTCGTATACATCTCAACCAGACGCGAGACCAGTTGTGCTTACCTGGGAATTCTTGGGATGAGTGTTCACTTATAGGCGAGCATGTCTTCATTATACATTATTTTTGATCCATTTACTTTGATTAGTCAATGTGAGTCGTTTGTTTGCTTTGTGATACGGACGAATGACCACCATCTTTGCTTTTGTTGACTTTGTTTCATCTCATTCTTTTCATCCAATCATCTCACTCGTTTCTTTTCATGTTTTCCTCTTTTAAGAATGCCTCCTCGACGCGAGAAGCAGATAGCTACTGCCGAGCTGGCAGAAATTATTGCGCAGCAGATGGCTGCTCAGTTTCCAAATCTCTTTGCTCAATGGAACCAAGCCAACAACAACAACAATGTTCCATGCAAATACAAGGATTTTAACCAGGCTAAACCACTCAAGTTTAGTGGTTCTGAGGGAGCGACTGGGCTTCTTCAGTGGTTCGAGAGCATAGAGAATACTTTTCGCCATGTGCAGTGTCCGGATAATCGCAAGGTCGAGTTCTCCTCGAGCGTATTTCAGAAGAGGGCTTTGACATGGTGGAACGGGGTTATGAGAGACCGGGGTGCAGAAGTTGCTCTCGCACAGACATGGGCTGAACTTAGAGCCCTTATGATGAGGGAATTCTGTCCTCGTCATGAACAGCGAGCGTTGGAGAAAGAGTTTGATGTTTTGAAGCAAGATAGTGGTGAGCACAGGGCTTATACTGATCGGTTTGAAGAGTTGAGTCTGCTTTGCCCAACAATGGTCACCCCACTCGACAAGGCTATCGAGAGATACATCGATGGTCTACCTGACTCGGTACAAGACATTCTTACTGGTAGTAACCCTGCCACACTTCGTCAGGCGATCGAGTTATCTGCGACATTGACTGAGTCGCAGATCCGGAAGAACAAGTTACACCGGAAGGGTGACAAGGGCAAGAAGCAGTCGGCTGACAAGGAAGATAGCAAGAAAGGTCAAAACTTGAATGGAAAGAACTCTGGTTCTTCGAAGAGGTCAAGGAAGCGTAAGGCTTCCCAAAATTTTGCTATCACTGCCCAAGCTAATCTGGCAGCTCCCAACCAACCTGCACAGCTTCCAGCAAAGAAACCCTATACAGGGAATGCACCTTTGTGCAATAGATGCAACAGTCACCACCAGCCACAACTTCCATGCCGTTTCTGTACTAACTGTGGGAAATCAGGCCATCTCGCCAATGTTTGTCGATCTGCTCAGAATCCCGCGGTTCAGAACCCGGCTCAACAAGTTGCTCAGCCTCCTGCTCCGCAACAGGGTCAAGCTGCACGACCACAATACCCACCGGGTGCTTGTTACAATTGTGGGGATCTGACCCACTATAGGAATCGGTGCCCAAGACTAGTCAACCAGAACCAGAACCAGAACCAGAATCAGAATCAGGCTCCGGCTCGAGGCCGAGTTTTTAACATGAATGCCCAAGAGGCACAGGCGGATGATAATGTGGTGAACGGTACGTTCTTTATTAATAATCAGCCTGCATCTGTTCTTTTCGATTCCGGTGCCGATAAGAGTTTCGTGTCTTTGTCTTTTGAACCAATGCTTCGAGTGTCTAGAACGAAACTAGGCAAATCTTTGACAGTAGAGGTTGCTAATGGTGAACCCATTATTCTTGATTCTGTTCTTCACAACTGCCAGTTGAATCTTAACGACCATCTTTTTCCTATTGACCTCGCGCCTATGCAACTTGGAAGCTTCGACGTTATAGTGGGAATGGATTGGTTATCCAAGCATCACGCAGAGATAGTTTGTTCTAAGAAGATTGTTCGTGCGCCGCTTTCGACAGGCGAGATTTTGCAGGTTCAAGGTGAGAAGCCCACCGGTGGTCTCAAACTCATGTCTTGTTTTAAAGCTCGGAAGTATCTGCAGAAGAACTATGTGGCTTTCTTAGCACATGTTACAGAAGATAAAGGCAAGGGTAAGTCTATTTCAGATATTCCTATCGTTCGGGATTATTCTGAAGTATTCCCTGAAGATTTACCTGGTCTACCTCCAGCACGCCAAGTCGAGTTCCGCATTGATCTCGTACCTGGTGCAAATCCCATAGCCAGAGCTCCATATCGTCTTGCACCGTCTGAGATGCAAGAGTTGTCTAAGCAGCTTCAGGAGCTCTCTGACAAAGGCTTTATACATCCTAGTTTTTCACCGTGGGGTGCTCCCGTTCTTTTTGTCAAGAAGAAGGATGGATCCTTTAGGATGTGTATCGATTATCGTGAGCTTAACAAGCTTACCATCAAAAATCGATATCCTCTACCTCGCATCGATGATCTCTTTGATCAGTTACAAGGCGCTTCTTATTTTTCGAAGATCGATCTGCGTTCCGGGTATCATCAACTTCGGGTGCAAGAAGAAGACATTCCGAAGACAGCATTCCGTACTCGTTATGGACATTACGAGTTCACAGTCATGCCATTCGGTTTGACTAATGCTCCTGCTGTTTTCATGGACTTAATGAATAGGGTCTGCAAACCTTATTTGGATCAGTTCGTCATTGTTTTTATTGACGATATCTTGATTTACTCTAAGACGCGAGCTGATCACGAGCAGCATCTTCGTCTTACTCTGGAGCTCCTGAAGAAAGAGCAACTTTTCGCCAAATTCTCCAAGTGCGAATTTTGGCTTAAAGAAGTTCAATTTTTGGGACACATTATCAACGAACGAGGTGTTCATGTAGATCCCTCCAAGATCAGTACGATTAAGGATTGGGATACGCCTACTACTCCTACTGAAGTTCGTTCATTTCTTGGTCTAGCGGGTTATTATCGCCGCTTCATTGAAAACTTCTCTAAGATTGCAGTTCCTCTAACTGCTCTAACTCAGAAGAAAATGCCCTTTTACTGGGGATTCAGACAAGAGGAAGCTTTTCAACACCTGAAGCAGAAGCTTTGCGATGCGCCTGTCCTATCATTGCCTGAGGGTGATGATGATTTTGTTGTGTATTGTGATGCATCGAAATTGGGTCTTGGCTGTGTTCTTATGCAAAGGAACAAAGTCATAGCCTATGCATCAAGACAATTGAAGATACATGAGAAGAACTACACCACTCACGATCTTGAGTTGGGTGCAGTTGTCTTTGCTCTCAAAATCTGGAGACACTATTTGTACGGTACAAAATGTGTGGTTTTCACGGACCACAAAAGTCTTCAGCATATCTTCAACCAGAAAGAACTCAACATGAGACAGCGACGTTGGGTTGAGCTTTTAAACGACTATGACTGCGAAATTCGCTACCATCCTGGTAAGGCGAATGTCGTGGCTGATGCATTGAGTCGTAAGGAACGTACTAAGCTTCATTGTGTACGCATTCAATCCGTTATTCAAGCTCGATCCGATATTCAAGTACGCATTTCTCTAGCTCAGCAATCTTGTGTTTCACAAGGTTTGATGGATAAGGAATTTCCCTATCACATAACACCTGCTCTTGAACTGAAGGACAATGGGTCATATTACTTCATGGACCGTTTGTGGGTCCCAAGCCAGGATAATCTTCGTACCTTGCTTATGGATGAAGCCCATAAGTCTCGTTATTCCATCCATCCGGGCTCAGACAAGATGTATAAGGATCTTCGTATTCACTATTGGTGGCCTGGTATGAAGAAAGACATTGCCTTATACGTATCCAAATGCCTTACTTGTCTAAAGGTTAAGGCTGAACATCAGCGTCCTTCTGGTTTATTGGAGCAACCAGAGATCCCAGTTTGGAAATGGGAAAACATTACTATGGATCTCATTACTAAACTTCCACGCATAAAGAAAGGTCATGATGCCATCTGGGTAGTCGTTGATCGTCTTACAAAGTCAGCACATTTCTTGCCAATCCGCGAGGATTTTCCTACTGACAGACTTGCTCAAATCTATGTAGATGAAATTGTGGCTCGACATGGTGTTCCTTTGAACATCATTTCTGACAGAGATGCTCGTTTCACTTCTCATTTTTGGAGAACCATGCAATCTGCCATGGGGACCCAACTAAATCTGAGCACAGCTTATCATCCGCAAACGGATGGTCAATCTGAGAGAACAATCCAGACTCTGGAGGATATGCTAAGAGCTTGTGTGATCGATTTTGGTGGTAGCTGGGATTCACATCTTAAATTGATTGAATTCTCCTACAACAACAGTTATCACACTAGCATCAAAATGGCTCCTTTCGAAGCTCTCTATGGTCGAAAATGTCGTTCACCAGTCTGCTGGAATGAGATTGGCGAGGCTCAACTTACTGGACCTGCCCTCATTTTAGAGACAACTGACAAGGTCAAGAAAGTTTGTGATAACCTTCAGGCAGCTAGAAACCGTCAGAAGATTTACGCGGACCCAAAACGCAAAGCCTTTGAATTTCAAGTCGGTGATCGAGTATTACTTAAGGTCTCACCTTGGAAAGGTGTGATCAGATTTGGAAAGAAAGGAAAACTTGCACCTAGATACGTTGGACCATTCAAGATCGTCGAAAGAATCGGAAAGGTAGCCTACAGACTTGAGTTACCTCCTGAACTTGGAAATGTTCATCCAACTTTTCACGTGTCCAATCTCAAGAAGTGTACAGCTGATGAGAACTTCTCCATACCGCTTGACGAAATTCGTGTTGGCAAAACACTGAAATTTGTTGAGAAACCAGTGGAAATCATGGAACGTGAAGTCAAGTGGCTTAAACGCAAGCGCATTCCTTTGGTCAAAGTTCGCTGGGAAGCTAAACGTGGACCTGAGTTTACTTGGGAACGCGAAGATCAAATGAAGGCGAAATATCCACATCTTTTTACACGAGTTTCCTCTAAATAAATTTCGGGACGAAATTTCCACAAGTAGGGGAGACTGTAACAACTGTGCTTGTAATCACTATGAACAGTTCTATTATCAATAAAACAATGTTATTTGATCCCAATGTTTGTTTGATTGTGTTTTACATTTTTCATGTTTTGACTTTTATGTAATTTCAAACTCTACATCGCTTTCTGGAGAGTTATACGCAAACTAGTGCGTAAACGTACTCAGTTTAATGCGAGAAATACTCCGGAACATCAAAATATACTCAACATACCTTAAATAACCTTTACATAACTTAGAAATAAGTTTTGAAGGCTTTGGTATGGCAAAAACAAGTTAATTCGCTTACAGGGACTAAATATGACAAACTGCGAAAGTATGTCAATTTGAACTGTAACGAACATTCCGGAACATGACCATAAGTTAAACACACCTTAAATATCCTTTACATAGCTTAGAAATAGGCTTTGAGGGGTTTGGTGTGCTAAAATAAACTTTTGGGACATTCAGGGACTAAAAGTGTCAAAAAGTGCACAAGTTTGCATTTTCGCGCATAACTTACGTTCTGAACACATCTGGACATCCAAAAATTTATGTAAGCATGACTACATTATATTTTAGTGTTCTCCATAAGAAAAAATCCATTCGTTGCGTCATTTGGTTCGTTTTTCGCGCTTATGCGCATTCCGTCGTAATTAAGCGAACATCGCGATCGTACGGCCAAACGAACCGACATCTTAGATATTTTTGAGCACATTTTGAGTTCCCAATACTTTAACTTCATTTTAGATCCTTGAAATGAGGTTAACGGGGTTCAAACGCATCGAAAATCGCTTAAACAAGGTGCAGGGACCATTTATGTAAAATCTGCCAAAACAGGGGCCTAGCGTGACGCGACGGGCCTTAGCGTCACGCGAGCCCCCTTCTGGACCAGATTCAGTGTTTTTACTCACAAGTTGCAACCAATTAATCCTTAACCACATGTTTTAAGTGATGTGTCACTAAGTTAAGGAGCATTTGTGGCACCATAACATTTCAACAAGTGTACGGACTAGATCTTTTCCCCTTTTCCAAGAAACGATCTCAACGGTTCACCGAAAACTATATATACCCCATGCCTTTCATTGTTTTAAGGCACTAGAATCTTATTAGTTGTGTTCTAAGTTGAAACTTTGTTTCATACCTGAACTATACTGATCTAGATTAGCATTCGGGGACCCTTCGTAAGTATTCTTTCGTTCTTTTCCTTATTTTTACTGCTTTTCGAGTCAGAAAGTCAAACTTTGTTTGACTTTCAGCGTTGACCAGTGATGGTCAATGCGAAGTTCGTTAGAACTTCGCAACGTGATTGTAATCACGATGGTCATAGTCCCTTGGGACTATGCCTACTGATTACCACGTTGTCTAGGGTCGTAGGGTAGGCGATCTAATAAATCGCCTATACCTTCGAACCCGACCCAGTTTGGTCGATCATTAGGATCCGACCAAATACATTAGGTGACCATAGTGTAGGGAATAACCTTCCGAGGTTATACCCTATGGTCACGACGTGTAAGTAGTTGTATGATAGGTAGTTTATATGCCTTAGGTAAATTACCAGAATACCCTTTTCATACATAATTGGTAATTTAACATATGTAACCTAAACTTTTGTCACGTAACTGATTATGTAACATGTTTAGGCATATAATACTTGTCATAGGACTAGTTAGGCGGTCCGAACGCGTTTCACGCGCACGACGCGTTAAAGTAGCATAAGCTTCCTAAACGGGTCGTAATGGGTCGTAAACAATTATGTTAAGTTTCATTTAGCATTTAGGCTTTGTTAAACCATATCACGTGAGTTCCTACACTCATTTGGTTTACAAACCCTAATGCTACCCAGTCTTCCGATTAAGGTCCGGTTATTAACATAGTTACCTATATTAGGTGCCGTTTGATTCCGAGATCTCTTGCATTGCTTGGTGGTTATCTTTATACAACTGAGCAATCTCAAGTGAGTACATAGACCCCTCTTTTACTGTTTTCTAAACTGTTTTGGGGTGGAACACATGTGCCTACTTGTTACTTTCATGCTTTCCTGTTTTCACATCATATACATGCTATGTTCATTAGTACATTATAGTACATGATTTCATTTCATCTTATGCTAGGTGTGCCCATTGTGTGCATTACTTAGTACATTGTTTTACATGACATTTCCTGCTAGGTGTGCCCATTGTGTGCATTACTTAGTACATTGTTTTACATGACATTTCCTGCTAGGTGTGCCCATTGTGTGCATTACTTAGTACATTGTTTTACATGACATTTCATGCTAGGTGTGCCCATTGTGTGCATTACTTAGTACATTGTTTTACATGACATTTCATGCTAGGTGTGCCCATTGTGTGCATTACTTAGTACATCGTTTTACATGACATTTCACGCTATGTATGTTCATTTGATTACATACTTAGTGCATTGTTTTCACATGCTCACATTTTGTTATGACATTTGGTTTGTTTACATGGGACAATATATCCATTAACATTAGCTACGCCGTTCGTTAGTAGGTAGTGGTACCATAGGAATTGACAACTCCCGTTCCGGACATCCCAGGGTAAGGGGACAGAAAGGAATGACCGAATTCGTTGACATAAGACAGATAGACCTTTAATTTGTTTAAAGGGTTTATCACCACAGTCGCCAGGCTTGGATGTATGCATTTTCACAATACCGCATAAATGTTCATATTAAATAGTTGCATGCATTTACACAAAACATAGCGTTGATTTAAACCATGTTTTACTTCAATACTTTGTTTTTGTGCATATGGTTAGTTGAGACGTTTCACTTGCCATACATGACATTTTGACATAGACATTTGACATGGATATTTTGACATAGACATTTGACATGACATTTTGACATAGACATTTGACATGGATATTTTGACATAGACATTTGACATGATTTACATCTTGACATAAACATTTTGACATATTATTCAATACATTTGACAATTTGGTTAAACATAGACTTCTTACATTGGTTGGTTTGGTTTGATTAAGTGATTAAGTTAACGATGCGTGTGTAATATGATACAAGCATGGTGGATACGCCGCTGGTACTTCCTATATATAAGTGTTTGTATGGTATTACATGGCGTAACGTTATTTGAATCATTTCAGTTTGAGACATAGAACATTTTATACAAATAACATACTTTTCACAAGACATTGATTTACAAACAACTTATCTTATACAATTCATTTTACATGGTTATTCATTTAACCTTACATTCACTTATACATATCAACTGATCTTATCGTTTTTCAAATGGTTTACAAGACAAAGCAAAGTACGGGGTTCATGATTAAACATTTTCTCAAACATAAGTCATGAATCTTATTTTCGCAAAACCTATGTATCTCACAGGCATTTTTATGCTGACGTACCTATTTTCACATGTGTTTTCAGGTGCTTTTCCATAGGATGTTGATCATGATACTAGGGCGGACCTGTGCCTTAGAAACTTTAAAAGAAGATAGACTATGTTTAATTATGTTCTGAACTCGTTAATTTCCTGTTTGAAACAATGTAACACCCTTATTTAATAAATAAAATACACTTTGTGTGCCATGGTTATGAAACAATTAATTCTGTCGCAACACGCCCCGATGTTTCCGCCGCGCTTTGTTGTTTTACGCGGTCGGGGTGTGACATAGACCCCTCTTTTACTGTTTTCCAAACATTTTGGGGTGAAACACATGTGCCTACTTGTTACTTTCATGCTTTCCTGTTTTCACAGCATATACCTGCTATGTTTGTTAGTACATTATAGTACATGATTTCATTACATTTCATGCTATGTATGCCCATTGTGTGCGTATTTAGTACATTGTTTTACTTTACATTTCTGCTATGTATGTTGACTGATAGCATGCTAGCACATTGATTTACATGACTTTCTGCTTTGTATGTTAACTTAGCATACTTAGTACATTGTTTTTATATAACATGTTCACTTTTGCTATGACATTTGGTTTGCACAAACGAGACTATTATACGTTCATTAACATTAGCTACGCCGCTCGGTAGTAAGTACTGGTACCATAGGACTTGACAAATCCCATTCCTGACATCCCGGGTTTGTTTGGATGTAAGGAATGACTGAATCCGAATACAATTCTTTTGATAACCTTGACTGAAATAGTTATCCGACTGTCTCAAGGCTTGAATGTATGCGTTAACTAACCACATAAATGTTTGTATCAATGTAACATGTATTACTTTGCGAAACATAACTTTTTGATACATTCAAAATACTTCGTTTTGTACATTTCTACATTTGGACTATTTGACAATACTTTACTTACAAGACATAACATTTGTTACACATTACTTGACTACTTTTGGACAATCAACATTTGACATGGTTTATACAAGGACTTTTGACAATTGGTTTAAACATAGACATTATACATTGTTGGTTGGTTAAGTGACTTAAGTAACGAAATGTGAGTAATATGATACAAATCTCTTTGCTTAATGGCACGCAGCCAACAATAACAACAATGCTCCATGCAAATACAAGGATTTTAACTCGGCTAAACCACTCAAGTTTAGTGGTTCTGAGGGAGCGACTGGGCTTCTTCAATGGTTTGAGAGCATTGAGAATACTTTCCGCCACGTGCAGTGTCCGGATAATCGCCAGGTCGAGTTTTCCTCGAGCGTGTTTCAGAAGAGGGCTCTCACATGGTGGAACGGGGTTATGAGAGATCGGGGTGCAGAAGTTGCTCTAGCGCAAACTTGGGCTGAACTTAGGGCCCTTATGATGAGGGAATTCTGTCCTCGTCATGAACAGCGAGCGTTGGAGAAAGAGTTTGAGGACTTGAAACAAGACAGTGGCGAGCACAGGGCTTATACTGATAGGTTTGAAGAGTTGAGTCTGCTTTGCCCAACTATGGTTACCCCACTCGACAAGGCTATCGAAAGATACATCGACGGCCTACCTGACTCAGTACAAGACATCATTACTGGTAGTAACCCTGCCACACTCCGTCAGGCGATCGAGTTATCAGCGACATTGACTGAGTCGCAGATTCGAAAGGGGAAGCTGCACAAAAAGGGTGACAAGGGTAAGAAGCAGGTGTCTGATAAGGAAGATAGCAAGAAAGGGCAAAAAAAAAGGGAAAGAATTCTGGAGGGTCTAGGAAGCGGAAGGCTTCCCTAAACTATGCCGTTACTGCACAGGCCCAAGCTGCACCAAATCAGCCTGCGCAACCACTAGCCAAGAAGCCTTATCTTGGCACTGCACCTTTGTGCAACAGGTGTAACGGCCATCATCAACCACACCTCCAGTGTCGTCAGTGCACCAACTGCGGAAGATCTGGTCATCTTACTGCCGCCTGCCGCATTCCTGTTAACCAGAACCAGGCAGTTCAGAACCAAGCCCAACAAGTTGCTCAGCCTCTTGCTCAGCAACAAGGTCCAGCTGCACGACCTCATTTTCCTCCTGGTTCATGCTACAATTGTGGGGATCTGACCCACTACAGGAACCGGTGCCCAAGGCTAGCCAACCAGAATCCGAATGCGAACCCGAATCAGGCTCAGGCTCGAGGACGAGCTTTTAACTTGAATGCCCAAGAGGCGCAGGCGGATGATAACGTGGTGAACGGTACGTTCTTTATTAATAATCAGCCTGCATCTGTTCTTTTCGATTCTGGTGCCGACAAGAGTTTTGTGTCATTGTCTTTTGAGCCTATGCTTCGCGTGTCTAGAACAAAACTAGGTAAACCTTTGACAGTAGAAGTTGCTAGTGGTGAACCCATTGTTCTTGACTCTATTCTTCGCAACTGCCAGTTGAATCTTAACGATCATCTTTTTCCAATCGACCTCACGCCTATGCAACTTGGAAGCTTCGACGTCATTGTGGGTATGGATTGGTTATCCAAGTATCACGCTGAGATAGTTTGTTCTGAGAAGATTGTTCGTGTGCCGCTTTCGACAGGCGAGATCCTACAGGTTCAAGGTGAGAAACCTGCCGGTGGTCTCAAACTCATGTCTTGTTTTAAAGCTCGGAAGTATCTGCGGAAGAACTATGTGGCTTTCTTAGCACATGTTACAACAGATAAAGGCAAGGGTAAGTCTATTTCAGATATTCCTGTCGTTCGGGATTATTCTGAAGTTTTCCCTGAAGAGTTACCTGGTCTACCCCCAGCACGCCAAGTCGAGTTCCGCATTGATCTCGTACCTGGTGCAAATCCCATTGCCAGAGCTCCATATCGTCTTGCACCATCTGAGATGCAAGAGTTGTCTAAGCAGCTTCAGGAGCTTTCTGACAAAGGCTTTATCCGTCCCAGCTTTTCACCCTGGGGTGCTCCCGTTCTTTTTGTCAAGAAGAAGGATGGATCCTTTAGGATGTGTATCGATTATCGTGAGCTTAACAAGCTTACTATCAAGAATCGATATCCCCTACCGCGCATAGACGACCTCTTTGATCAATTACAGGGCGCTTCTTATTTTTCGAAGATTGATCTACGTTCCGGATATCATCAACTTCGTGTGTATGAAGAAGATATTCCCAAGACAGCGTTCCGCACTCGTTATGGGCATTATGAATTCACAGTCATGCCATTCGGTTTGACTAATGCTCCTGCTGTTTTCATGGACTTAATGAATAGGGTATGCAAACCTTATTTGGATCAGTTCGTCATTGTTTTTATTGACGACATCTTGATTTACTCCAAGACGCGAGCTGATCACGAGCAACATCTTCGTCTTACTTTGGAACTCCTAAAGAAAGAGCAACTTTTCGCCAAATTCTCCAAGTGCGAATTTTGGCTTAAAGAAGTTCAATTTTTAGGACACATTATCAACGAACAAGGTATTCATGTAGATCCCTCCAAGATCAGTGCGATTAAGGATTGGGATACGCCTACTACTCCTACTGAGGTTCGTTCTTTTCTTGGTCTAGCGGGCTATTATCGCCGCTTCATAGAAAACTTCTCGAAGATTGCAGTTCCTCTAACTGCTCTAACTCAGAAGAAAATGCCCTTTTATTGGGGATACAAACAAGAGGAAGCTTTTCAAAACTTGAAGCAGAAGCTTTGCGACGCGCCTGTTCTAACTTTGCCTGAGGGCAATGATGATTTCGTCGTTTATTGCGATGCATCTAAACTGGGTCTTGGCTGTGTTCTTATGCAAAGGAACAAAGTCATAGCATATGCATCAAGGCAGTTGAAGATACATGAGAAGAACTACACCACTCATGATCTTGAGTTGGGTGCAGTTGTTTTTGCTCTAAAGATCTGGAGACACTATTTGTACGGTACAAAATGTGTGGTTTTCACGGACCACAAAAGTCTTCAGCATATCTTCAACCAGAAAGAACTCGACATGAGGCAACGACGTTGGGTTGAGCTTTTAAACGACTATGACTGCGAAATTCGCTACCATCCTGGTAAGGCGAATGTCGTAGCTGATGCATTGAGTCGTAAGGAACGTACTAAGCTTCATTGTGTACGTGTTCAATCTGTTATTCAAGCTCAATCCGATATCCAAGCACGCATTTCTCAGGCTCAACAATCTTGTGTTTCACAAGGTTTAATGGATAAGGAATTTCCCTATCACATAACGCCTGCTTTGGAACTAAAGGACAATGGATCGTATTACTTCATGGACCGTTTGTGGGTCCCAAGCCAGGATGATCTTCGTACCTTGCTTATGGATGAAGCCCATAAGTCGCGTTATTCTATTCATACGGGCTCAGATAAGATGTATAAGGATCTTCATATTCATTATTGGTGGCCTGGTATGAAGAAAGACATTGCCTTATACGTATCAAAATGCCTTACTTGTCTTAAGGTTAAGGCTGAACATCAGCGTCCTTCTGGTTTATTGGAGCAACCAGAGATCCCAGTTTGGAAATGGGAAAACATTACTATGGATCTTGTAACTAAACTTCCGCGCACAAAGAAAGGTCATGATGCCATCTGGGTAGTTGTTGATCGTCTTACTAAGTCAGCGCATTTCTTGCCAATCCGTGAGGATTTTCCTGCTGACAGACTTGCTCAAATCTATGTGGATGAAATTGTAGCTCGACATGGTATTCCTTTGAATATCATTTCTGACAGAGATGCTCGTTTCACTTCTCATTTTTGGAGAACCATGCAATCTGCTATGGGGACCCAACTTAATCTGAGCACAGCTTATCATCCGCAAACGGATGGTCAATCTGAAAGAACAATCCAGACTCTGGAGGATATGCTAAGAGCTTGTGTGATCGATTTTGGTGGTAGTTGGGATTCACATCTTAAGTTGATTGAATTCTCCTACAACAACAGTTATCACACCAGCATCAAAATGGCTCCTTTCGAGGCTCTCTATGGTCGAAAATGTCGTTCACCAGTCTGCTGGAATGAGATCGGCGAGGCTCAACTTACTGGACCTGCCCTCATTTTAGAGACAACTGACAAGATCAAGAAAGTGCGTGATAACCTTCAGACAGCTAGAAGCCGTCAGAAGAGTTACGCGGACCCAAAACGCAAGGCCTTGGAATTTCAAGTCAGTGATCGAGTATTACTTAAGGTCTCACCTTGGAAAGGTGTGATCAGATTTGGAAAGAAAGGAAAACTTGCACCTAGATACGTTGGACCATTCAAGATCGTCGAAAGAATCGGAAAGGTAGCCTACAGACTTGAGTTACCTCCTGAACTTGGAAATGTTCATCCAACTTTTCACGTATCCAATCTCAAGAGGTGTTTAGCTGATGAGAACCTCCACATACCACTTGACGAAATTCGTGTTGGTAAAACACTGAAATTTGTTGAGAAGCCAGTGGAAATCATGGAACGTGAAGTCAAGTGGCTCAAACGTAAGCGCATTCCTTTGGTCAAAGTTTGTTGGGAAGCTAAACGTGGACCCGAGTTTACTTGGGAACGCGAAGATCAAATGAAGGCGAAATATCCGCATCTTTTTCCACGAGTTAATTCTAAATAAATTTCGGGACGAAATTTCCACAAGTAGGGGAGACTGTAACATCTGTGCTTGTAATCATTATGAACAGTTCTATTAGCAATAAAACAATGTTATTTGATCCCAATGTTTGTTTGGTTGTGTTTTACATTTTTCATGTTTTGACTTTTATGTAATTTCAAACTCTATATCGCTTTCTGGAGAGTTATACGCAAACTGATGCGAAAACGTAATCAGTATAATGCGACAAATACTCTGGAACATCAACATATACTTAACATACCTCAAATAACCTTTACATAACTTAGAAATAAGTTTTGAAGGCTTTGATATGGCAAAAACAAGTTAATTCGGCTACAGGGACTAAACTTGACAAACTGCGAAAGTATGCCAATTTGAACTGTAACGAACATTCCGGAACATGACCATAAGTTAAACACACCTTAAATATCCTTTACATAGCTTAGAAATAGGCTTAGAGGGGTTCGATGTGCTAAAATAAACTTTTGGGTCATTCAGGGACTAAAAGTGTCAAAAAGTGCACAAGTTTGCACTTTCGTGCATATCTTACGGTCTGAATACATCCGGACATCCAAAAATTTATGTAAGCACTAAAATATTTTAGTTTAGTGTTTGGCATGAGAAAAATCCATTCGTCACGCAATTTGGATCGTTTTTCACGCTTATTCGCATTCCGTCGTAATTAACCGAACAACGCGATTGTACGGCTAAACGAACCGACATCCGGCATATTTTTGAGCATGTTTCATGTTCCCTATACTTTAACATCCTTGTGAAGCTTAAAAATGGGCTTGACGGGTGTTAGAAGTGCCAAAACACGACGATACGCGCTCAGGAACCAAAACTGCAAAACTGCAAAACTGCAAAAAAAAAATATATAAAAAAAAAAATAAATAAAAAAAATGCAGCAAAAAGCCATTTTAAACATAAGTTAGCAGCCCCTAACACTTCCCAAAGGTCAAGTGCCACATGTTAATCTCCTATGGTGGCCAAAATTAGTTACCACAACATTTTGACAAGTGTACGGCCTAGATCGTGCCCCCTTTTCCAAGAAACGATCCTAACGGTTGTGGGTTTACTATAAATACCCAACCCATTTTCACTCATTCCTCACTAGAATCTGATCTAAAAGACTCTAAGTTGAAACCATTGTTTCATACCTGAGTTATTTGGATCTAGATTAGCATTCGGGGACCTTTCGTAAGTATTCTTTCGTTCTTTTATCGCTTTCGAGTCCGAAAGTCAAACTTTGTTTGACTTTCTGCATTGACCAGTTTATGGTCGATGCGAAGTTCGTTTGAACTTCATAACGTGAGCGTGATCACGATGGTTATAGTCCCTAGTGACTATACCTACTGATTACCACGTTATCTAGGCTCAGTGACGAGTCGTAGTTTCGGTCAGAATACGTATTCTTGCGTATTTTGTAACCAAACTACTTATGGGTATCAAAACCGTTTGTTTTGATACCAAACCCATTTGGTCGATGATTAGGATCCGACCAAATACATTAGGTGACCATAGTATATAGGGAATAACCCTCTGAGGTTATACCTTATGGTCGCTACGTTTAAGTAGTTGTATGATAGGTAATTTATATGCCTTAGGTAAATTACCAAAATACCCCTTTATGCCAAAATTCATTTTTAAACATATGTAACATAACTTTTGACATCTAAACTGATTTGACAACCATATTAGACATGTTAAGGCATATATTACTTGTCATAGGACTAGTTAGGCGGTCCGAACGCGTTTCACGCGAACGACGCGTTAAAGTAGCATAAGCTACCTAAACGGGTCGTAATGGGTCACAAGCACTTAGGATAGGTTTCATTTAGTATGTAGGCTTTGTTAAACCATACTACATGAGTTCCCATACTCATTCGGTTTACGAACCCTCATTCTATCCGATCTTCCGATTTAGGTCCGGTTTATTAATGTAGTTACCTATATTAGGTGCCGTTTGATATTCCGAGATCTCTAGCATTGCTTGGTGGTTATCTTAGGACTTCTGAGCAATCTCAAGTGAGTACATAGACCCCTCTTTTACTGTTTTCCAAACATTTTGGGGTGAAACACATGTGCCTACTTGTTACTTTCATGCTTTCCTGTTTTCACGTCATATACCTGCTATGTTTGTTAGTACATTATAGTACATGATTTCATTACATTTCATGCTATGTATGCCCATTGTGTGCGTATTTAGTACATTGTTTTACTTTACATTTCTGCTATGTATGTTGACTGATAGCATGCTAGCACATTGATTTACATGACTTTCTGCTTTGTATGTTAACTTAGCATACTTAGTACATTGTTTTTATATAACATGTTCACTTTTGCTATGACATTTGGTTTGCACAAACGAGACTATTATACGTTCATTAACATTAGCTACGCCGCTCGGTAGTAAGTACTGGTACCATAGGACTTGACAAATCCCATTCCTGACATCCCGGGTTTGTTTGGATGTAAGGAATGACTGAATCCGAATACAATTCTTTTGATAACCTTGACTGAAAGGGTTATCCGACTGTCTCAAGGCTTGAATGTATGCGTTAACTTACCACATAAATGTTTGTATCAATGTAACATGTATTACTTTGCGAAACATAACTTTTTGATACATTCAAAATACTTTGTTTTGTACATTTCTACATTTGGACTATTTGACAATACTTTACTTACAAGACATAACATTTGTTACACATTACTTGACTACTTTTGGACTATCAACATTTGACATGGTTTATACAAGGACTTTTGACAATTGGTTTAAACATAGACATTATACATTGTTGGTTGGTTAAGTGACTTAAGTAACGAAATGTGAGTAATATGATACAAGCATGGTGGATACGCCGCTGGTACTTCCTATATATAAGTGTTTGTATTATATTACATATCATAGCGTTATTTAAATCATTGATTTTGGACTTATACATTTTATACAAGTAACATGTTTTCACAAGACTTTGTTTTACAATACGGTTTATTTTATACAACTCATTTTACATGGTTATTCATTTAACCATACCTTATTCTTTTACTTATACATATCATCTAAACTTATTGTTTTTCAAGCGATTTACAAAACAAAATCAAATTACAAGGTTCATGACTAAACATTTCTTAAACTTAAGTCATGAATCCTATTTTCACAAAACCTATGTATCTCACAGGCATTTTTATGCTGACGTACCTATTTTCACATGTGTTTTCAGGAGCTTTTCCGTAGGATGATGATCGTGACACTAGGGCGGACCTGTGCCTTAGAGATTTAAAATGAAGAAAGACTTAGTTTAATTATGTTCTGAACTCTTTAATTTCTGTTTAAGACGATGAAACTCTTATGTTAATAAATAAAATACAACTTTGAACACCATGGTTATGAAACAATTAATTCTGTTACAACACTCCCCGACGTTTTCCGCCACGTCTTGTATGCTATACGTGGTCGGGGTGTGACATATCTTGCGCTTTGTACTTCGTTTCCTTGGAGGAAACGGGTACTTAGGAATTTCGTGGAAAACGCAAGAGATCATAAAATAGAAAAATTTGGGTGGTAGTTTGCTTTTCAAGGAATACGATTCCTTAATTGTCGGTATTGTAAGGGATATGTTGTTTATACATACAACCTCATAAATACATTGCAATGTAAATAAAAGATTTATTTATAAACAATGATAACAACTGTTTCATGGACCTTGACAACAAAAGAAAATAATACATAAGACGTGATTATTTCTAAAGTGTGTTGTCTTCTAGTCGGTCAGATACTCATCTCTGTGCTGGATTAGCATTAGCAAGCTTTGGGCAATTTCTTCAGAAATGACCCATCTCGCCACAATTGTAGCAAGAACCTGGTGGAAAGCGAGCTTGAGCAGGATTGTTGTCAGCTTGATTTGGTGCAACTTCAGCTCGGCAAACTTTTGCTGTATGACCTTTACGTCCACAAATTTGGCATTCGCGGCACTTCACATTAACATGATGATGAAGTTTACATTGGTTGCACAAGGGTGAAGTTCCATTATATGGCTTCCTAGCAGGGGGTTGAGCTGGTTGGTTGGGGATGGCTTGATCATTGTGAGTAACCATGGCGAAGTTCTGAGAAGCCTTTCGCTTCTTTGACTGCTTAGGGGATCCAGTCTGTTCATCCATGGTCTTTGATTCCTCGATTGGCTTCTTGTCACCCTTTCGAAAAAGTTTACGTTTCCTGATCTGAGATTCAGTCAAGGTTGCAGATAGCTCAATGGCCTGCCTAACCGTAGTGGGGTTACTACCAGTAACAATGTCCTGAACTGAGTCAGGGAGGCCATCAATGTACTTTTCGATTGCTTTATCCAATGGCGTGACCATGTTTGGGCATAACAGACTTAACTCCTCATAACGGTCCGTGTAGGCTCGATGCTCACCGCTATCTTGCTTCAAACCATCAAACTCTCTTTCCAATGCTCGCAGTTCATGACGAGGACAAAACTCCCTCATCATAAGAGCTCTAAGTTCAGCCCATGTCTGTGCTAGAGCAACTTCTGCCCCACGATCTCTCATAACCCCGTTCCACCACGTAAGGGCCCTCTTTTGGAACACACTCGAAGAAAACTCGACCTTGCGATTGTCAGGACACTGCACGTGGCGGAAAGTATTCTCAATGCTCTCGAACCATTGAAGAAGCCCAGTCGCTCCCTCAGAACCACTAAACTTGAGTGGTTTAGCCGAGTTAAAACTCTTGAAATTGCATGGACCATTGTTGTTGTTGTTGGCTTGGTTCCATTGAGCAAAGAGGTTTGGGAATTGAGCAGCCATTTGCTGTGCAATAATTTCTGCCAGTTCGGCAGTCGCTATCTAGTTTTCGCGTCGAGGAGGCATTCTAAAAGAGGAAACATGAAAGGAAACGAGTGAGAGAATTAGACGAAAAGAATGAGATGAAACAAATCTGATGAAAGCAAGGATAGTGGTCATTTGTTTGTTACTACAAAGCAACAAACGACCCCGGTGATTAATCAAAGTAAATAGGTCAAAAATAATGTATCGCGAAGACATGCTCGCCTATAAGTGGACACTCATCCCAAGAATTCCCAGGTAAGCACAACTGGTCTCGCGTCTGATGAGATATATACGAAGTGCTTGCCTAGACAGAAAACCCAGAATACAGGCATTCACCATTCCAGTTTGCACGTGTTCACATTATTTAAAACCCAAAACCTTGACGAGATTTTGAAAACTCAAAGGGGTTCAAAACCATATAACAGAGGGTTCAAAACCTTACAATAGAGGGTTCAAAACCTAGTAATCAATCATCCTAGAACAGATGATTAGTTTTCAAAGCGGTTTTGAAATTTATGTTCTTGTTGTGGTCGTCGCCTAAGGATAGGTGACGGTATTGTTTTATGACTAAACGCAAGTAAACTCGCGTTAGGGTCCTAGAAAGGTTATAGACTAGGTCAAAGCATTACTAATAACCTAATTCCCTATAACCATTGGCTCTGATACCATCTTTTCTGTCACACCCCGACCACGTAGAACATACAAAACGTGGCGGAAACGTCGGGGAGTGTTGCAACAGAATTAATGTTTCACAACCATGGAAATCGAAGTTTCGTTTTATTAATCAAACATGAAAGTTTACATTGTTTTAAACAAGAACCAAAGAGTACATAACATAAATTAACTAGTTCTTGTCTCGTTTTAAGTCACTAAGGCACAGGTCCGCCTAAGTATGTCTTGATAAGTCCTACGCATCATCTCCTGAAAACACATGTGAAAATAGGTACGTCAGCATAAAAATGCCTGTGAGATACATAGGTTTGTGAAAATAGGATTCATGACTTATATTTGATAAAATGTTTAGTCATGAACCTTGTAATTTGCTTTGTCTTGTAAATCATTTGAAAAACGATAAGATCAGATGATATGTATAAATAAGAGAATAATGTAGGGTTAAATGAATAACCATGTAAAATGAGTTTGTATAAGATAAGTTGTTTGTAAAACAATGTATTGTGAAAAGTATGTTATTTGTATAAAATGTTATATGTCCAAATTGAAATGGTTCAAATAACGCTACGATATGTAATACCATACAGACACTTATATATAGGAAGTACCAGCGGCGTATCCACCATGCTTGTATCATATTACACACGCATCGTTACTTAAATCACTTACTCAAACCAAACCACCAAGATGTAATGTTTAACAATTGTAGAAATGTTTATGTATAGTCAAATGTCTATTGTCAAATGTAAATCAGGTCAACAGATACAAATGGTTCACACGGTTCAACAGTTACAGATGATTCACATGGTTCAACAGTTACAAACGGTTCATATAATCAAATGGTTACGACGGTTCACATAGTCAAATAGTTACAACGGTTCAAAATGTAGTATAATGTGTTCATATGCTGGATGAGCATATGCAACAGAAACACACAATGGGCATACATAGCATGTAATGTAAAACGATGTACTAAGTACGCACACAATGGGCATACATAGCATGTAATGTAATGAAATCATGTACTATAATGTACTAACGAACATAGCAGGTATATGATGTGAAAACAGGAAAGCATGAAAGTAACAAGTAGGCACATGTGTTTCACCCCAAAACAGTTTGGAAAACAGTAAAAGAGGGGTCTATGTACTCACTTGAGATTGCTTAGTAGTCCTTGAGTAACAACCAAACAATGCTAGAGATCGCGGATATCAAACGGCACCTAATATAGGTAACTATGTTAATAAACCGGACCTAAATCGGAGGATTTAGATAGAATGAGGGTTCGTAAACCAAACGAGTATGGAGACTCGTGTCATATGGTTTAACAAAGCCTACATACTAAATGAAACCTAACCTATGTGCTTTCGACCCATTACGACCCGTTTAGGTAGCTTATGCTACTTTAACGCGTCATTCGCGTGAAACGCGTTCGGAACGTCTAACTAGTCCTATGACAAGTGTTATATGCCTAAACATGTTACATAATCAGTTATGTGACAAAATTTTAGGTTACATATGCTTAATTACCAATTATACATGAAAAGGGTATTCTGGTAATTTACCTAATGCATATAAACTACCTATCATACAACTAATCAAACGATGTGACCATAGGGTATAACCTCGGAAGGTTATTCCCTACCTACTATGGTCACCTAATGTAGTTGGTCGGATCCTAATGATCGACCAAATGGGTCGGGTTCGAAGGTATAAGCGATTTATGTAACACCTGTGCCTCCACGTCCATCAAACAAATACCAAACCAATGAAATATTATATTTCATACTTGGGATTTGTAAAAATATGTGTATCATTTGCACATATCAATTCTCGTTCAATTTCAAACTCTAAATCGCTTTCTGGAGGGTTATACGCGCACTGATGCGTAAATATAACCAGTTTAATGCAACAAACACTCCGGAGTAGTGACATAGGATTAACATACCTTAAATAACCTTTACATAACTTAGAAATAAGTTTTGGAAGGTTTGGTATGCCGAAATCAAGTTTAATCGCTTACAGGGACTAAAGTTGACAAACTGCGAAAGTATGCCAATTTGAACTGTAACAGACCTTCCGGAACATGACCATAAGTTAAACATACCATAAATATCCTTTACATAGCTTAGAAATAGGCTTTGAGGGGTTCGGTGTGCTAAAATAAACTTTTGGGTCATTCAGGGACTAAAAGTGTCAAAAAGTGCACAAGTTTGCATTTTCGCGCATAACTTACGTTCTGAATACATCCGGACATCCAAAAAAATTATGTTAGCACTAAAATATTTTATTTTAGTGTTCGCCATAAGAAAAATCCATTCGTCACGTCATTTGGATCGTTTTTCGCATTCGGGACCAGATTCGATGTATTAGCCGTTGTTTAATTCACAACCACACATTCTAACTTGCTTAGTCAGCGGATAAGGATGGAATTTAAACACCTAAACACCATGACATTTCAACACATGTATGGATGGAATTTAAACACCTAAACACCATGACATTTCAACACATGTATGGATGGAATTTAAACACCTAAACACCATGACATTTCAACACATGTATGGATGGAATTTAAACACCTAAACACCATGACATTTCAACACATGTATGGATGGAATTTAAACACCTAAACACCATGACATTTCAACACATGTATGGATGGAATTTAAACACCTAAACACCATGACATTTCAACACATGTACGGATGGGATTAAGGCACGTTTTCCATGAAGCGATCTTAACGGTTCGGGTATTCCTATAAATACCCAACCACCCCCATTGCTAAAAATCACTAGAAACTTGATTTGAGAAACTCTAAGTTGAAACATTTGTTTCATACCTGAGATTTTTGAATCGAGTTTAGCATTCGGGGACCCTTCGTAAGTATTCTTTCGTTCTTTTCCTTATTTTATTGCTTTTCGAGTCCGAAAGTCAAACTTTGTTTGACTTTCAGCGTTGACCAGTAATGGTCAATGCGAAGTTCTTTTGAACTTCGCAACGTGATTGTAATCACGTTGGTCATAATCCCTTGGGACTATGCCCACTGATTACCACGTTGTCTAGGGTCGTAGGGTAAGCGATCTGATGAATCGCTTATACCTCGAACCCGACCCAGTTTGGTCGATCATTAGGATCCGACCAAACACATTAGGTGACCATAGTAGGTAGGGAATAACCTTCCGAGGTTATACCCTATGGTCACATCGTTTGAGTAGTTGTATGATAGGTAGTTTATATGCCTTAGGTAAATTACCAAAATACCCTTTTCATGTATAATTGGTAATTAAGCATATGTAACCTAAACTTTTGTCACATAACTGATTATGTAACATGTTTAGGCATATAACACTTGTCATAGGACTAGTTAGACGGTCCGAACGCGTTTCACGCGCACGACGCGTTAAAGTAGCATAAG
This sequence comes from Helianthus tuberosus, assembly GCA_030545235.1. NCBI lineage: Eukaryota > Viridiplantae > Streptophyta > Magnoliopsida > Asterales > Asteraceae > Helianthus > Helianthus tuberosus. The sequence goes on from JARYGA010005946.1 coordinate 35,110, forward strand.
TTACCTTAATGAGTCGCGATGGGTCGAAAGCACTTAGGTTAGTCTCATTGTAGTATGTAGGCCTTGTTAAACCATATCATATGAGTTCCAATACTCATTTGGTTTGCCAAGCCTCATCCTATCCGATCTCCCGATTTAAGTCCGGTTTATTTATATAGTTTTAGCTTGCCGACTGATTCCGTGCTCCCTCAAGCTTTGTTTGGTTGTTGTTCAAGACCTCCAAGCATTCTCAGGCGAGTACTTTGTTCCCCTCTTTTACTGTTTTCAACTGTTTTGGGGTGACTCATATGTGCTAAATGTTTTACAATAATTTCAATAACAATTGCAATGTGGTTTCAAGAACGCTAACAATTATTTCAAGAACGCTAACAATGATTTCAAGAACGAATACAATGATTTCAAAAACTAATAACAAATTTCAAAAAGTGAACAAAACTTGTTGGTTGTAGTTTACATGACCGATGACATTCATTAGCAATGATCAAGCCGACCAGTATTAGGTTATGGTTCCATAGGATCTGACAAATCCCGTTATTTACTGCACCCATTGTTATGTGTGGGGGTTGTGGGTAGCGACTGAATCTGTAATTATTAACTTATCCTTTGGTAAGGGTTTGTTAAGAACGAGAGCGAGAGCGAGATGGAGCGAGGAACGCGTCAAGAAGGTTTGAATGTTATTAGAGAATCGACCATAAAGTAGTTTCACAATTAAAACAAGAACGACTAGAACGATTTTACAAAATGGGTTAACGATTGGGTAAACATTTGTACATGATTGACATTTGATCATGTATTTTCCACAAAACATAACTTTGATTTAAACCAAGTTTTACTTCAATACTTTGTTTTTGTGCATATGGTTTAGTTGAGACATTTCACTTGCCATACATGGATATTTGACATAGACATTTGACATGGATATTTTGACATAGACATTTGACATGGATATTTGACATAGACATTTTGACATGATTTACATTTTGACATGAATACTTTGATATATTATTCAATACATTTGACAATTGATTTAAACATAGACATTTACATTGTTTGGTTTGGTTTGGTTAAGTGATTAAGTAACGATGCGTGTGTAATATGATACAAACATGGTGGATACGCCGCTGGTACTTCCTATATATAAGTGTTTGTATGGTATTACATATCATAGCGTTATTTGATTCATTTCAGTTTGAGACATAGAACATTTTATACAAATAACATACTTTTCACAAGACATTGATTTATAAACAACTTATCTTATGCAAACTCATTTACATGGTTATTCATTTAATCATGCATTATTTTCTTATTTATACTTATCATCCGAACTTATTATTTTTCAAATGATTTACAAAGACAAAGCAAATTACAAGGTTCATGACTAAACATTTTCTTAAACAGAAGTCATGAATCTTAT
>JARYGA010005947.1:0-42371 GCA_030545235.1 Helianthus tuberosus
GACCCATTTGGTCGATCATTAGGATCCGACCAAATACATTAGGTGACCATAGTATATAGGGAATAACCCTCTGAGGTTATACCTTATGGTCGCTTCGTTTAAGTAGTTGTATGATAGGTAATTTATATGCCTTAGGTAAATTACCAAAATACCCCTTTGATGCCAAAATTCATTTTAAACATATGTAACATAACTTTTGACATCTAAACTGATTTGACAACCATATTAGACATGTTAAGGCATATATTACTTGTCATAGGACTAGTTAGGCGGTCCGAACGCGTTTCACGCGAACGACGCGTTAAAGTAGCATAAGCTACCTAAACGGGTCGTATTGGGTCGTAAGCACTTATGTTAGGTTTCATTTAGTATGTAGGCTTTGTTAAACCGTATGACACGAGTCTCTACACTCGTTTGGTTTACGAACCCTCATTCTATCCGATCTTCCGACTTAGGTCCGGTTTATTAATGTAGTTACCTATATTAGGTGCCGTTTGATATTCCGCGATCTCTAGCGTTGCTTGGTGGTTATCTTAGGACTTCTGAGCAATCTCAAGTGAGTACATAGACCCCTCTTTTACTGTTTTCCAAACTGTTTTGGGGTGAAACACATGTGCCTACTTGTTACTTTCATGCTTTACATGTTTTCACATCATATACCTGCTATGTTCGTTAGTACATTATAGTACATGCTTTCATTACATTTTATGCTATGTATGTCCATTGTGTGCATACTTAGTACATCGTTTTACATTACATTTTTGAACCGTTTATAACAATTTGACTATGTGAACCGTTTATAACTATTTGACTATGTGAACCGTTTGTATCTGTGAACCGTTTGTATCTGTGAACCGTTTGTATCTGTGAACCGTCTGTATCTGTGAACCGTCTGTATCTGTGAACCGTTTGTATCTGTGAACCGTGTGAACCATATTTGACCATACATAAACATTTCTACAATTGTTAAACATTACTTTGGTGGTTTGGTTTGATTAAGTGATTAAGTAACGATGCGTGTGTAATATGATACAAGCATGGTGGATACGCCGCTGGTACTTCCTATATATAAGTGTTTGTATGGTATTACATATTGTAGCGTTATTTGAATCATTTCAGTTTGAGACATATAACATTTTATACAAATAACATACTTTTCACAAGACATTGATTTACAAACAATTTATCTTATACAAACTCATTTTACAAAGGTTATTCATTTAACCATACATTATTCTCTTATTTATACATATCATCTGATCTTATCGTTTTTCAAATGATTTACAAAACAAAGCAAATTACAAGGTTCATGACTAAACATTTTCTCAAACATAAGTCATGAAACCTATTTTCACAAAACCTATGTATCTCACAGGCATTTTTATGCTGACGTACCTATTTTCACATGTGTTTTTCAGGAGCTGTTACATAAGATGATCAAGATACACATAGGCAGACTTGGGCTTTAGTGACAATAAAAGATGCAAGACTAGTTAATTATGTTGTATTTCTTTGTTTGTTAAGACATTGTAACACTTTTAATCAATAAAACGAAACTTCAATTACCATGGATTTGAAACAATTAATTCTGTTACAACACTCCCCGATGTTTCCGCCACGTTTTGTATGTTCTACGTGGTCGGGGTGTGACAGAAAAGATGGTATCAGAGCCAATGGTTATAGGGAATTTGGTTATTAGTAATGCTTTGACCTAGTCTATAACCTTCTTAGGACCCTAACGCAAGTTTACTTGCGTTTAGTCATAAAACAATATCGTCACCTATCCTTAGGCGACCACCACAACAAGAACATAAATTTCAAAACCGCCTTGAAAACTAATCATCCGTTCTAGGATGATTGATTACTAGGTTTTGAACCCTCTATTGTAAGGTTTTGAACCCTCTGTTATATGGTTTTGAACCCATTTGAATTTTCAAAATCTCGTCAAGGTGTTGGGTTTTAAATAATGTGAACACGTGCAAACTGGAAGGGTGAATGCCTGTATTCTGGGTTTTCTGTCTAGGCAAGCACTTCGTATACATCTCATCAGATGCGAGACCAGTTGTGCTTACCTGGGAATTCTTGGGATGAGTGTTCACTTATAGGCGAGCATGCCTTCGCGATACATTATTTTTGACCTATTTACTTTGATTAATCACCGAGGCCGTTTGTTGCTTTGTAGTAATAAACAAATGACCACTATCCTTGCTTTCATCAAATTTGTTTCGTCTCATTCTTTTCGTCTAATTCTTTCACTCGTTTCATTTCATGTTTCCTCTTTTAGAATGCCTCCTCGACGCGAAAACCAGATAGCGACTGCCGAACTGGCAGAAATCATTGCACAACAAATGGCTGCTCAATTCCCAAACCTCTTTGCTCAATGGAATCAAGCCAACAACAACAACAATGGTCCATGCAATTTCAAGAGTTTTAACTCGGCGAAACCACTCAAGTTTAGTGGTTCTGAGGGAGCGACTGGGCTTCTTCAATGGTTCGAGAGCATTGGGAATACTTTCCGCCACGTGCAGTGTCCTGACAATCGCAAGGTCGAGTTTGCTTCGAGTGTGTTTCAGAAGAGGGCCCTTACGTGGTGGAACGGGGTTATGAGAGATCGTGGTGCAGAAGTTGCTCTAGCACAGACATGGGCTGAACTTAGGGCCCTTATGATGAAGGAATTTTGTCCTCGTCATGAGATCAGGGCCTTGGAAAGGGAATTCGACAATCTTGAGCAAGACAGCGGTGAGCATCGAGCCTACACGGACCGTTATGAGGAGTTAAGCCTGTTATGCCCAAACATGGTCACGCCTTTGGATAAGGCAATCGAAAAGTACATTGATGGCCTCCCTGACTCAATACAAGACATCGTGACCGGTAGCAACCCTACTACAGTTAGACAGGCCATTGAGCTATCTGCAACCTTGACTGAATCAAAGATCAGGAAAGGTAAACTTTTCCGAAAAGGTGACAAGAAACCGGTCGAGGAATCGAACCAAATCGAGGAATCAAAGACCATGGATGAACAGACTGGATCCCCTAAAAAGTCAAAGAAGCGAAAGGCTTCTCAGAACTTCGCCATGGTTACTCACAATGATCAAGCCGTCCCCAACCAACCAGCTCAACCCCCTGCTAGGAAGCCATATAATGGAACTGCACCCTTGTGCAACCAATGTAGCCTCCATCACCATGCCAATGTAAAGTGCCGCAAATGCCAAACTTGCGGGACTTATAGGCCATACAGCAAGAGTCTGCCCAGCTGCAACTGTACCAAACCAAGCTGGCAACAATACCGCTCAAGGTCGTTTTCTACCAGGTTCTTGCTTCAACTGTGGCGAAATGGGTCATTTCCAAAGAAATTGCCCAAAACTTGCTAATGCTAATCTAGCGCAGGGATGAGCATCTGACTGACTAGAAGACAACACCCTTTAGAAATAATCATGTCTTATGTATTATTTTCTTTTGTTGTCAAGGTCCATGAAACAGTTGTTATCATTGTTTATAAATAAATCTTTTATTTACATTGCAATGTATTTATGTGGTTGTATGTATAAGGAACATATCCCCTACAATACCGACAAGCAAGGAATCGTATTCCTTGAAAAGCAGACTACCCCCAAAATTTTTCCATCTTATGATCTCTTGCATTTTCCACGAAATTCCTAAGTACCCGTTTCTTCTAAGGAAAACAAAGTACAAGGCGCAAGTAACAACACTAGACGAATACCCAAAGTACCACTATAAATCCTTAATAGGGTACCTAAGGGTATTTCCGTGAATCCTAAAATTGTTGCATTCCTTAATTCGACTATTACGTTTCTTTGAAAACAAAATCGATTTTTTGGGAGATCTTCCTATCTCTTCAGATAAATCCCAGAGGACATTGAAGTCAATCGACTAGTTTCCATATCCGTTCTCAATCGATAACAAATTAATAACAAATTAATAACCAATTTAAACAACTATGTGATTATGTGCTTATGAACATTACAAGACAAACCGTGCGGACTGTGCAAGGAATTACGTAATTATGGATGCATACATAATTATGGAATTTAGTGCACAGAAACCACAGTGAGCCTTGTCATGTGCCTAGAAGTTAACTCTATTCATTTCCATTTCTGAGGAAGCACCCGTTGAAAATGACTCCGTTTGTTCATTTTCGTTTCTGAAGATTTGTTCGTTGAGGAAATGAATATCCGTTTGTTTCTCCTTTTCATTTCCATTTCTGATGAAGCACCCATTGAAAATGACTCCGTTTGTTCATTATCGTTTCTGAAGATTTGTCCGTTGAGGAAATGAATATCCGTTTGTTTCTCCTTTTCATTTCCATTTCTGATGAAGCACCCGTTGAAAATGACTCCGTTTGTTCATTTTCGTTTCTGAAGATTTGCCCGTTGAGGAAATGAATATCCGTTTGTTTCTCCTTTTCATTTCCATTTCTGATGAAGCACCCGTTGAAAATAACTCCGTTTGTTCATTATCGTTTCTGAAGATTTGTCCGTTGAGGAAATGAATATCCGTTTGTTTCTCCTTTTCATTTCCATTTCTGATGAAGCACCCGTTGAAAATGACTCCGTTTGTTCATTTTCTGAAGATTTGCCCGTTGAGGAAATGAATATCCGTTTGTTTCTCCTTTTCATTTCCATTTCTGATGACACACCCGTTGAAAATGACTCCGTAAGTTCATTTTACGTTTCTGAAGATTGCCCGTTGAGGAAATGAATCCCCGTTGTTTATTCCTTCATTTCCGCTTCTGAAGAATACTCGTTGAGGAAAATGACTCCGTCTGTTCATTTTCGTTCTGAAGAATGTCTGTTAAGGAAATGACAGGATTTTGCCTTACATATCTCTGGTGGTTATTTGACACAAAGTCACAAATAGACTCCTACGAATAAATTTCGGGACGAAATTTCCTAAAGTAGGGGAGACTGTGACACCTGTGTCACTGCGACCATCAAACAAATACCAAACCAATGAAATATTATATTCATACTTTGGACTTGTATAAATATGTGTATCTTTTGCACATATCAACTCTTGTTCGATTTCAAGCTCTAAATCGCTTTCTGGAAGGTTATACGCGCACTAATGCGTAAATATAACCAGTTTAATGCAACAAACACTCCGGAATAGTGACATATACTTAACATACCTTAAATAACCTTTACATAACTTACAAATAAGTTTTGAAGGCTTTGGTATGGCAAAACAAGTTAATTAGCTTACATGGACTAAACTTGACAAACTGCGAAAGTATGCCAATTTGAACTGTAACAGACATTCCGGAACATGACCATAAGTTAAACATACCATAAATATCCTTCACATAGCTTAGAAATAGGCTTTGAGGGGTTCGGTGTGCTAAAATAAACTTTTGGGTCATTCAGGGACTAAAAGCGTCAAAAAAGTGCACAAGTTTGCATTTTCGCGCATAACTTACGTTTTGAATACATCCGGACATCCAAAAATTTATGTAAGCACTAAAACATTTTATTTTAGTGTTTGGCATAAGAAAAATCCATTCGTCACGTCATTTGAATCGTTTCTCGCGCTTATGCGCATTCCGTCGTAATTAACCGAACATCGCGATCGTACGACCAAACGAACCAACATCCGACATATTTTTGAGCATGTTTCATGTCCACAATGTTTAGCCATCCTTGTGGAGCCTTGAAAATGATTTAACAAGCCTTAAACATGTCGGAAATGGCCTTAATACGCAATGGGGACTGAAAAGTGGACATTTGAAATTGTTTGCTGATCAGGGGACCCCTAGCGCGACGCCTAGCCCCCCCTAGCGTCACGCTAGGCCCCTTCTGATCGGGAAAAGCCATTTAAACACAAGATTAACATCCCCTAGCATCCCCCAAAGGTCAAGTGCCACATGTTAAACTCTTATGGTGGCCAAATTCAGTAACCACAACATTGTGACAAGTGTACGGGCTAGATCATTCCCTCTTCTCCAAGAAACGATCCTAACGGTGGACCGAAATCTATAAATACCCAACACATATTCATTCATTCCTCACAAGAATCTGATCAATTGTGCTCTAAGTTGAAACCTTTGTTTCATACCTGAGCTATTTTGATCTAGATTAGCATTCGGGGACCCTTCGTAAGTGTTCCTTCGTTCTTTTCTTACTTTTCGAGTCCGAAAGTCAAACTTTGTTTGACTTTCTCCATTGATCAGTTTATGGTCGATGCGAAGTTCGTTTGAACTTCATAACGTGAGCGTGATCACGATGGTTATAGTCCCTAGTGACTATACCTACTGATTACCACGTTATCTAGGCTCAGTGACGAGCCGTAGTTTCGGTCAGAATACGTATTCTTGCGTATTTTGTAACCAAACTACTCTTAGGTATCACAACCGTTTGTTGTGATACCAAACCTGTTTTCTAAACTTAGTTAAGCATGTTTTAACATGCTTAGCTCGTCACTTTTAGTTTAATGCTTGTATAGGGTCGTAAGGTAAGCGATCTAAACAATCGCTTACACTTTCGAACCCGACCCATTTGGTCGATCATTAGGATCCGACCAAATACATTAGGTGACCATAGTATATAGGGAATAACCCTCTGAGGTTATACCTTATGGTCGCTTCGTTTAAGTAGTTGTATGATAGGTAATTTATATGCCTTAGGTAAATTACCAAAATACCCCTTTGATGCCAAAATTCATTTTAAACATATGTAACATAACTTTTGACATCTAAACTGATTTGACAACCATATTAGACATGTTAAGGCATATATTACTTGTCATAGGACTAGTTAGGCGGTCCGAACGCGTTTCACGCGAACGACGCGTTAAAGTAGCATAAGCTACCTAAACGGGTCGTATTGGGTCGTAAGCACTTATGTTAGGTTTCATTTAGTATGTAGGCTTTGTTAAACCGTATGACACGAGTCTCTACACTCGTTTGGTTTACGAACCCTCATTCTATCCGATCTTCCGACTTAGGTCCGGTTTATTAATGTAGTTACCTATATTAGGTGCCGTTTGATATTCCGCGATCTCTAGCGTTGCTTGGTGGTTATCTTAGGACTTCTGAGCAATCTCAAGTGAGTACATAGACCCCTCTTTTACTGTTTTCCAAACTGTTTTGGGGTGAAACACATGTGCCTACTTGTTACTTTCATGCTTTACATGTTTTCACATCATATACCTGCTATGTTCGTTAGTACATTATAGTACATGCTTTCATTACATTTTATGCTATGTATGTCCATTGTGTGCATACTTAGTACATCGTTTTACATTACATTTTTGAACCGTTTATAACAATTTGACTATGTGAACCGTTTATAACTATTTGACTATGTGAACCGTTTGTATCTGTGAACCGTTTGTATCTGTGAACCGTTTGTATCTGTGAACCGTCTGTATCTGTGAACCGTCTGTATCTGTGAACCGTCTGTATCTGTGAACCGTTTGTATCTGTGAACCGTGTGAACCATATTTGACCATACATAAACATTTCTACAATTGTTAAACATTACTTTGGTGGTTTGGTTTGATTAAGTGATTAAGTAACGATGCGTGTGTAATATGATACAAGCATGGTGGATACGCCGCTGGTACTTCCTATATATAAGTGTTTGTATGGTATTACATATTGTAGCGTTATTTGAATCATTTCAGTTTGAGACATATAACATTTTATACAAATAACATACTTTTCACAAGACATTGATTTACAAACAATTTATCTTATACAAACTCATTTTACAAAGGTTATTCATTTAACCATACATTATTCTCTTATTTATACATATCATCTGATCTTATCGTTTTTCAAATGATTTACAAAACAAAGCAAATTACAAGGTTCATGACTAAACATTTTCTCAAACATAAGTCATGAAACCTATTTTCACAAAACCTATGTATCTCACAGGCATTTTTATGCTGACGTACCTATTTTCACATGTGTTTTTCAGGAGCTGTTACATAAGATGATCAAGATACACATAGGCAGACTTGGGCTTTAGTGATAATAAAAGATGCAAGACTAGTTAATTATGTTGTATTTCTTTGTTTGTTAAGACATTGTAACACTTTTAATCAATAAAACGAAACTTCAATTACCATGGATTTGAAACAATTAATTCTGTTACAACACTCCCCGATGTTTCCGCCACGTTTTGTATGTTCTACGTGGTCGGGGTGTGATAAGGATGAACCGTATGAACATGTGATGAATATGTGTAGAATGAGTTTTGAATATTTGAAAATTGTAGTGTTTGATCCGCTTTGATTAGGAATTAGACAAGGGAACATGTTTGTGCATTTTGATTGGCTAGTACATAAAATCATGATATTGCAATTCTATTGGATAGTACATCAGAGGTTCTAGAAGGATCCCCTCATCAGGCAAATAAGTCGAGACCCCCGGTTTCGACTCGAGACCATCTACGTGACAACTCGAGACCAAGCAGCAGACATCAAGGACTCGAGACCAGCAAGATCTCGACTCGAGATCTCCTGATCTCGACTCGAGACTGGACTCCAGACCTCCAAGGTTGCGACTCAAATATGCACCACTCGAGACCTCTAGTTGGCAACCCGAGACCCTTTGGTTGCGACTCGAGACCGCATGTTCTTGAGTCGAGACCACCTAGTCTCGACTGGGCTGTCCGACTCAGTTATTGGGCCGCTATATGTGACAACGTGTTTTGGGCTTGGTATCTGTGCTAACTGTTGCACACTCAAGTGATTAATAAAGCTGATAAAAAATCGTATTTTTGTTCCTTTATCTATGCAGATAATAATTATGTTAAAAGGAAGGAATCAAGAAAAAACCCTAATTCTCTCTCTAGCAGGCGATTTTCTTCTTGCCATGAATCCTTATTTTTTTTCGTGATCTAGTTGTATAACAGTCTGTGATCAGTGTTTGATTCATCAACAACTGTAACGAACTAGTTAGCAGCTTCTGATCGATCTAAAACTAGGGTTCTTATTTTCGTTTTTTTTCAATCGCCGCCTGATCTTATGTTTTCTGTCTAGTTGTATAGATCTATTGTTTTGTCGATCCTTCTGGTTAGGCAGAAACCTAGACTTAACAAGATCTCTATACGGTCTAGCTAGGAGCATGGGCTAGGGTTACGCTAGTTTAGGGTTTTTCTGGTTTCTGTTCTTCGTTTGGTCTTCTGGTTTCATAGTGAATGGTGAGTTCTTAATTTGTTATTGGAGAGAGTGGATTATTCGAGCATGGATGAACGTAAAAAGTCTGAAGGGAACGTGCATGCTGGACGATATAAACCTACAATGTCATACCAGGGTATTGCGAGCCGGGTTGCTGATGGCCAGGGTAATTCGTTTATGCCGCGTAGGGGTGTAGTGCAGTCGTCTACTTCTGAACCTAAACTGATCAATGTAATAGATGAACTAACAAAGATCTCTGTCCCAGTGGATTTGAACTCCCAGCTTGAGCAGGAGTATGAACCAGTTCTTTCTAATGCGTACACTGAAGTTAATTCCAAGCTGCCAGACCTGACGGTTAATCGCAGTAACTTACAATCATATGCAGAAAAATTAACTACAGTTAAACCTGTTCAAAAGGTAAACTTCCGTTTCATGGAAAACTCAAAAGATTTGGAAGATGTAGATGTCACAATACCGATAGCTTCGGTTAAACAAGTCCAGGACAGGTTTGCAAATGTGTTGTTTGGGTATTTTCTGGGAAAAAGATTAGCCTTTCCAGTTGTTGATTACTTTGTTAGGAATAGGTGGGAGAAATATGGAGTTCAGAAGTCTATGATGAATGGTAAAGGGTATTTCTTTTTTAAGTTCAACTCGAAAGAGGGTATGGAACAACTGTTGCAGGATGGCCCTTGGCTTATAAGGAACATACCGATATTCCTAAAACAGTGGACGCCAAACACTGAATTAAAAAAGGAGGAGTTGAAGAAAATCCCAGTATGGGTAAAGATGCATGATGTTCCAGTGGCGGCTTACACTGAGGATGGGCTTAGTTTGATTGGGTCTAAGATTGGATCTCCTAAGGTGCTAGACAATGAAACAACTAAGATGTGTATTGATTCTTGGGGTAGAAGCAGCTTTGCAAGAGCCATTATAGAACTTGATGCTGATAAGGAATTCAAAGAAACTGTCACGGTGGCAATCCCGAATGTGGAGGATGGAGGGTTCTTGAAAAGTGATATTAGGGTTGAGTATGAGTGGAGACCACCAAGGTGTGTTACGTGTAATGTGTTTGGCCACGGAGTTGATGACTGTCCGATGAGGAGTAGGGATAAAACCGATAAGGAGGGTACCGAGAAGGATAATGTGGACGAACAGGGGTTTAGGAATGGGAATAACAGGAAAAAGACATCAAAACAACATTTACATGTTAGAGAAAAATAGAAATTCGTGTACAGGCCAAAGAGTATGACCGAAAAGATGGAATCTAGCAAGCCAAGTTCGTCTAAAGGCCCGAGTATTAAAACCAGTAACCCATTTAGCACTTTAAATGTTGTGGATGAGGAAGGGAATGTCGAGTCTGATGAAGTAAAACTGGGTACGGATGAAGGTGTGTCAAAATTCATGGGAGATAATCTAAATGAAGGGTCAACAAAAACAGGTGCAAGCACACCTGCTGAAGGGGTTGTCAATGGATAGTTTAGCTGCTTGGAATGTGAGGGGTTTGAATCATCCCCTGAAACAAAAAGAGGTTCAAAAACTTGTAAAAGATAATGGGTTACAAGTTTTAGCTATTTTAGAATCACATGTTCAGATGGATAAGCTTAATAATGTTTGCAAAAATGTGTTTAGGAATTGGGATTGGACCTCAAACGCTAGTGTTTGCAGAAAAGGTACTCGGATAATATTGGGATGGAACGTTGATAGTGTTGATGTTATGGTGTTGCATATGACTGATCAAGTAGTTCATGCTCAGATTGTTTTCAAGAAACAAAAAGTCTTGTTATATGTCTCTTTTGTGTATGCTAGCAACAGTGACCATGATCGAAAACAATTGTGGGAGTCCTTAAGAATGCATAAGGGTATCGCTAAAAACCATCTGTGGGCTATCATGGGTGATTTTAATGTGGCTTTGAACTTAGAAGACAAATGTATGGGATCATCTTTTGTTAGTACAGCTATGAAGGAGTTTAATGAATGTGTTACGTATATCGAAGTGTTTGATGCTAAAGCTCATGGTATGCATTTCACATGGAACCAGAGACCGAAAAAGGGTGTGGGTATTAGAAAGAAGCTGGATAGGATCATGGTTAATGTTAAATTTGTTGATTCCTTTGCTGATGCCTATGCCTGTTTCCTTCCGAATGGGGTATCAGACCACAACTCGTGTGTTTTGAAAATATTTGATGCCATCCGTAATAAACTGAAACCCTTTAAGTTTATGAACTTATTGGTTCACAAAAAGGAATTCTTGAATATTGTTAAGACAGGTTGGGAGATGGTGATTGATGGGGTTCCTATGTTTAGGGTGGTAAAGAAGCTGAGAGGTATGAAGCACTCTTTTCGTGTTTTAATGCAAAATCAGGGTAACATTCATAGACGTGTTGTTAATCTAAAGAATGAGCTGGATAAACTTCAACAGAGTTTAGATTTGGATCCTTTCAATGTGACGTTGAAGGATGCTGAAACAACTTGTGTGAAACAATATAATGAAGCTTTGCTTGATGAGGAGAGGTTCTTGAAGCAAAAAAGCCAAGCAAAAATGGCTAGAGGTGGGTGATTCTAATACAGCGTACTTTCATAATTTTGTGAAGTGTAGAAATCATATTAACAAGATCCATCTTATCAAAGATACTTCGGGCAACTTACATGAGGGGGATGAGGTGGCATCGGCTCTAGTTAAACACTTTCGGGTATTCTTAGGAACGGAAGGAAGAGTGGTCAGGAGGGTTTCTCAAGATATCTTCTCGACAAAAATTAGCTCTCAGTTGGCGGAATCTATGTGCAGACCGGTCACACAGGATGAAGTAAAAACAACGATTTTTTCAATTAATGAGAATAAGGCGCCAGGTCCTGATGGCTATACTTCGGAGTTTTTTAAGAAGGCCTGGCCGATCGTTGGAGATGAGGTTACGAATGCGATTATGGATTTTTTTGTATCGGGCCGTTTGCTCCAGGAAATAAATCATACTTTTATTGCTTTAATTCCAAAGGTTGCTACCCCGGGAGTAGTAACAGATTACAGACCTATTTCTTGTTGCAGTGTTGTTTACAAAGGTATAAGCAAGATCATTACGAGCAGGATTCTTGAAGGGTTAAAGGAGATCATCAGTGAGAACCAGTCAGCTTTTGTTCCAGGAAGGAGAATATCGGATAACATAATGCTAACTCAAGAGATTATGCACAATTATCATCGTCAAGTTGGCCCTCCGAGATGTGCTATGAAAGTGGACATTCAAAAGGCATACGACACGGTTGATTGGAGATTTATGTGCGATGTCCTTCATGGTTTTGGATTTAAACAACAGTTTTTTAACTGGATTATGGAATGTGTTACAACTTCCTCTTTTTCTCTAAGTATAAATGGTAATATCCACGGATACTTTAGAGGTAAACGCGGGTTACGGCAGGGTGATCCGATGTCTCCGTATCTTTTTACAATGGTGATGGAGGTCTTAACTTTACTTCTTAGCAAAGCGGCTCAGTTGGATGATTCATTCAAATTTCATAACAAATGTGAAAAACAAATGATCATTAACTTATGCTTTGCGGACGATCGCTTCATGTTCGCTAGAGGGGAAACTATTTCAGTCAAAGTCATCATGAGATCCTTAAAAGATTTCGAAGAAGTATCCGGTTTGGTTCCTAGCAACTCTAAAAGCACCATTTTCTTCTGCAATGTGCCGCTAAGTACTAAAATGCGGATTCTAGAGCTTACCCCTTTCGAAGAAGGTAAACTTCCTATTAAATATTTAGGTGTTCCTCTATTGGCATCTCGTCTTCTAGTCAAAGATTGCAAAGTCCTTGTGGAACGTATGAACAAGTGGATTTTGGATTGGAAGAACAGGTTTCTTTCGTTTGCAGGTAGACTTCAACTTGTCATATCGGTTCTCTCCTCTATCCATGTTTACTGGGCATCAGTGTTTCTTTTGCCAACTAGTATCATTAAGGAGCTTGAAAGTAAGATGAAATGGTTACTTTGGGGTTATGGGACAGCTTCTAAAGGGAGAGCGAAGGTTGCGTGGAAAGAGGTTTGTCTTCCAAAGCAGGAGGGTGGCTTAGGCATTCGGCGGATTTCAGATGTGAATAAATCGCTGATGGACTATCATATTTACAGCATTCTTTCAGGCAGGAATTCTCTTTGGACCAAGTGGGTCGATTTACATAGGCTTAAGGGTCGAAGTGTTTGGGATATTCCGGTTCAAACTAGCTCTCCTTGGGGTTGGTTAAGTTGCTAAAATGCAGGCCCATTTTCCGAGATTTCTTGGGGAATAAAGTGGGTAATGGTCGAAAAACGTTTCTCTGGTTTGATAGATGGTGCCATGAAGGTCCGCTTAATGATGTTGTTTCTCCAAGACAAATGGCTAGGTATGGTTTTAGTCTTACGTCTAAAGTGGCGGATGTTATTGTGCATGGGTTGTGGGATTGGCCGGAAGCTTGGAGGAACTTGTACCCGGTTCTCTTTCAACTTCAACCGATGACCCTTTCCACTGCTCATAATCGTATTCTGTGGCGAAATCTAGATGGTAGCATGGTCCCGTTTACGTCTAAGGAGGTGTGGAATTTTATAAGAGCTCGTGACCAACCAAAAGCGAGGTAAAAAATTGTGTGGTTCTCGTTTAATATTCCCAGGCATGCGTTCTTATGTTGGCTGATCTTCAAGAAGAAACTCTGGACGCAAGACAGAATTCAGCAGTGGAATCAAACTGAAACTAGATCAATGAACCAGATGTGCTGTTTATTGTGTTATGCTGGTTTAGAGACGCATGAACACCTTTTCTTTCAATGCTCATACTCAAAACAAGAGTGGACGCTGGTTCGAGGAAAAGTTGGAATGCAGTCGGTGCTAGAGAGATGGGAAGATATCGCGGATTGGTTGATGCCGAGAGCTAGATCAAAATCTGTTTTGTCGATAGCCAGTAAACTGGTCGTTGCAGCCGCCGCGTATGTGCTATGGACTGAGCGTAATGCCAGATTCTTCAGTAATCGATTGCGACCTCCGGAGCAGCTTTCAGAAATTATCATAAGCACGGTTCGAGCAAAGCTAATATCCTTCAAATACAAGCTAACGGTCAACGTAAAGCAGTGTTTGGAGGAATGGAAGATTAACGGGGCAGAATTTTATGATGAGGACTGAAGACTTAGCTAGTTAAGGTTCTTAGTCTTGTTTTGTTTTGTTTTTGGATGTGTTTTGCTTGTCTACTCTTTTGTGGTATGTCACGAAGAGAACTAGGGGGTATTTTCAGCCTTCCTACTTGTATTGTTTTGTTTGATATATAAAATCACCGGGGTAAACCCTTTACCCAAAAAAATTATGTTAAAAGGAAGGATTTATGGCATAATTTAAAGGTTCATAGTCGTTTTGTAAATAATAAACCATGGGTCTTGTTGGGTGATTTTAACTCATCGTTGAACTTGGAGGATAATCTTTATGGGTCATCAAGTGTTACAACGGCTATGAGGGATTTTAAGGAGTGTGTGGAGCAGATAGAGGTGTTAGATATTAACAGGTTCGGGTTACACTATACTTGGAATCAAAAGCCGAAGAAGGGTTCTTGACGGCTGCTAGGGTTTTTCAGCTCTGCGGAGTGGTTGCTTTTTCGGTTTTTTCTACACTTGGCTGCCGCTGGTTATTTGGTTTCGTTGTTAATCTGGATTGGGTATACAAAGAGAGATTGTTTTGCTGCTTTTGTAATCTGAATCATCCTTTTTTGATCGATTTGTTCTTGACGGCTGCTAGGGTTTTTCAGCTCTGCGGAGTGGTTGCTTGTTCCAGCAACATCTGTTCGCTGATTAAGTTTATGTTCGCTGGTTAAGTTTGTTGCTGATTAAGCTTTTATTCGCTGATTAGTTGGCTGATTAAGTTCGTTCGCTGATTGTTTATGTTCGCTGATTATTCAGCAACATCTCGTTAGGGTTCCAGCAACAATGGATGGCCAAGATGCTGAAAATTCTAATGTGTTTGTGAAAAAGATTAAGAACATTGATGGTAAACCATTTGAGCCTAGACAAATTTCACTTATGCCGGCTAGGGTTGCTGAATTGCCGAATAAGAAGGTATTTTTTATGATGCCGCTTAATGATTCTGAGCATGTTATTGGCAGCTCTGATTCTCCTAATCAGATTTATGCAAAGGTGTTTGACAAACGAAAGGTAGCATTTGTGCTACCGTTGAAGGATGTTAGTCCTCCTCGTGTTCAAGATCAGATACAAGATGATAATGCTCATGTCCAATCTTATGCGGGTGTGGTCCTAAATGAACAGGTCGAGCAGGGGGATATTAAGCGTGGTAGTGGTTTAATTCAGAAACAGAATGATGATAAATTTGCTAGGAAGGCCAATGATGCGGCTGAACAAGTTCCTAAAGTCAAGTTTCGTTCGCTAAACTCAGACGTCTCAATGGATGGAGTGGATGTAGTGCTTCCGATTGATTCTGTTCGCCAGGTTAACGACAGGTTAGCTAACACTCTTTATGGTTATTTTCTGGGGGATAGAATTGCGTATCCAGTAGTTGAACACTTTGTGAGAACAAATTGGAAGAAATATGGTCTTCAGAAAACTATGATGAATTCGAATGGTTTCTTTTTCTTCAAGTTTGAAGACAGAAAGGGTATGGATGTTGTTCTTGAAGGGGGTCCCTGGATGATCTGTAACAAACCTATGTTTCTCAACATTTGGTCCCCTACAAACACTCTTAAAAAAGAAGAAGTTAAAAAGGTTGCAGTTTTGGTTAAATTGCATGATGTCCCTCTAGTGGCATATTCTGATGATGGTTTAAGCATGCTGGCTTCAAAAATTGGGAATCCTGTGCGGCTGGATTCGTATACTATTGATATGTGTAATGAGGCTTGGGGAAGGAGCAGCTATGCTAGGGCTCTTATTGAAATTTCGGCTGATCAGGATTTGAAAGAGACTCTTACCATGGCTATTCCTGATTTGGATGGGAATAAATATGTTACTGAGACTATTAGGGTGGAGTATGAATGGGAACCACCGAGATGTGCCCATTGCTGTGTTTTTGGGCATGTTTATGAGGAGTGTCCTAAAGGCATTCGATCGATAGTGAAACCTCCTACAAACAATCAGAAAGTAGACGAGGATGGTTATACGGAAGTCAAGACAAAGAAGAATGTAAAGAAGAGCGGTTTTCAAGTTAACAATCAAAAGCCCAAGTTTGAATATAGACCTGTGGATAAGAAGAAAAAGGCAGTGACTAGCTTGTCAAAGGTTCAAACACACAATTCTTTTAGTGCTCTTGGGTTTGTTGGGGGGGACGGGGGTTCCTTCCAAGGGAGATCTAAAGGGGGACATGAGCTAAATGCAGAGTCTGACGATGATGAGGTAGAGAATGTATATGATGAAACGAAAGAGTTTATGACATCGGGTATACATCCTACGTCTTCTAGTACAGGGGCAAGCACCTCTCACATAAAGGTGTCCAATGGATAGGTGGCTTCTGTTTCATGCAAAGGGGCTGCCGGTTGGTAGCAATTTCATTTTTGATGATGGTGGTTGACGTCGTTTTGTTTGTTTTTTCGTTTGTCTACTAGTTAGTCATTATTATGATTGTAGTAGGCTAGGTTGAGGTGGTAACTTGTTTTGTTTTGTTTTTTTGTTTACATATACGGGGCATGTCCTGTATATGAACTAGTGGGGAACTCATCCTCACTACTTGTTCTTATTTGGCGGTTGTCTATAATAGAATCACCGGGGTAACCCTTTACCCAAAAAAAAAATCTCCTATGCGAAAACTTTTGTATAAGAAAGGAAATCTGTATGAGAAGGTTGTTAAGCTAAGGGCGGAGTTGGATGAGGTCCAAATGGCTATTGATGGTGATCCGTTTAATGTCAGTTTACGTGGGAAAGAGGCGGACTTAGTCAGTGTTTTTAATGAAGCTAAACTGGATGAGGAACGATTTTTGTATCCAAGGTGGAATGGCTTTAGGTAGGCGACTCAAATTCGGCTTACTTTCATAACTCTCTCAAGTGTAGAAATCATGTTACCCGTATAGATTGCATTAAAGATCGAAATGGTATTGTTTTTGAAGGGGTGGACGTCCCGACGGCTCTGGTTGAGCATTACACTCAGTTTTTAGGAGTTGAGGGTAATGTTACCGAGGTCATGAATCCGGAGTTATTTCATAGGAGGTTGTGTCCGTTGAAGATTCAGAACATGGCTCGGGATGTCTCGATAGAGGAAATAAAAGATGCTATGTTCTCTATTGGTAATGATAAGGCGCCAGGCCCAGATGGTTTCTCTGTTGCTTTCTTTAAATATTCTTGGGATGTGGTGGGTAATGATATCTCTTGTGCCATTCAAGAGTTTTTTTGCTAATGGGAAGCTGCTCAAGGAGGTAAATCATACTATATTGGCTTTGATTCCTAAACATACTCCTAATTCGGTTACGGATTATCGTCCCATTTCTTGCTGCAATGTTCTTTTTTTTTTGGGTAAAGGGTTACCCCGGTGATTCTATATATTCACAAACAAACCAAAACAAGTAGTGTAGAGAACCTACACTAGTTCAAACATGAGACATGCCTCATGAATGTAGCACCACGAAACAACGAAACATAGAAAACTACTACAAAGACAAATCAACTAATCTAAATAACTAGAAAAAACACCAAGACGAAAAACAACTAGTCAGCCACCATCGTCCGAGCAATCACCATCTTGAATCTCCCATTCACGCTGCCTAACCACATTATCAGTCCACTTCAGCCGAACACCCATAAGCTTATACCGAACAGTATTGATGATAACTTGACATAATTGATCCGGGGGCCTCACTTGATTCTTGAACAATCTAGCATTCCGTTCTTGCCAAATGAAATAAGCTGTAGCCGCAACCAAAATTCTGCTAACATAATTAGAAGCCGATTTGGAGTTTGCACGCACCAAAAGCCATTCCACAATCTCCTCCCATTTAGGAGCAATATCGTTCATACCCGCCTTTTGTCGAACATTATTCCAGATCTTCGAAGAAAACTTACACTCAAAAAATAGATGATCATGGGAATCATGGTTTTCATAGCATAGCAAGCAACACATCATATTCATATTCTTTCTTCTCGAGAGATCCCATTGAAGGATAATATCTTGTGTTAATAATTTCCTCCTCATAATCAGCCACAAGAGAAAAGCATGCCTCGGAATACAATGCGCAAACCAGACAATCTTGCTCCAACCCACCTCCGAGTCACTATATCGAACCGTATGCCAAATATTGGAAGTCGAAACCTCAGACACAACATCCCCATCTTTCCATTGGACATCATCCCGTTTATTATCAATAACATGGACTTGATCTAATTGTATAAGCACTGGAAATAAATCATGCCAAGCCATAGGCCATAACCACGATCCATTCATGTAAAATTCAGCAACCGAATCCTCCAATCTAAATCCTGCATTCGTTATAGTTATTGGGGATAAAAAGTTACCCAACGGACCCAAGTCGGACCAAGAATCATATCAGGCCGAAGTCAATCTCCCATCACCAAGCTAAGATCTAAAATGGTCCCTCATTAACGGTCGTAACTGAAGAAGCTTACGCCAACTCCAGCAGCAATTAGTAGGCACCTTACTAATCCAAAAACTCTTACCTTTTAACCTGTAGTCATGCACCCAGTCATCCCAGAGAGATTTTCGTTTAGTGATAACGCTCCAAATATGAGTTTCCATAAGAGCTTTGTTAACATCACCAATACGCCTAATCCCCAAACCCCCTTCAAACTTTGGAAGACAAACAGATTTCCATGAAACTTTCGCCTTGCCTCTATGGAAAGAGACATCTTGAGACCATAAAAAGTTCCTCATTCTCGTCTCCAAGTCATGAACTACCCGAGTCGGAAGGATAAAAACGGAAGACCAGTAAATATGCATCGATGAAAGGACCGATAAAATTAATTGCAACCTCCCTGCAAATGAAAGAAGCTTATTTCTCCAGCTCATGATACGTTTTTCCAATTTCTCAACAAGGACACTACAATCCTTGTAAAGAAGTCATGAGGATATTAAAGGAACCCCCAAGTACCTAACCGGTAACACTCCCTCCACAAACGGCAAAATACTAAGAATAGCATGTTTAACATTAATAGGAACATTGCAAAAGAACACCGTGCTCTTCTGAATACTAGGGATTAAACCTGACATGTTGGAGAGTATAGTAAGAGAAGACATAATGCACTTGGCCGAATTCATATCACCTCTAGCAAACATGAAAAGATCATCCGCAAAACAAAGATTTATAATCTGCTGTCGCTGACATCTGTTATGAAACCTGAAGGAAGAGTCAATCACAGTCTCACGTTTCAAAATAGCCGTCAAAATCTCCATAACAAGAGTTAATAGGTAAGGAGAAATAGGATCCCCTTGTCTTAATCCATGCTGGCCTCTAAAGTAGCCATGCACATTGCCATTAACACAGACTGAGAAAGATGTAGTACCCACACAAACCATAATCCAATCCACCATCCGATTATTGAACCCAAACCCCAGTAAAATCGATTTAAGAAAATTCCAGTCAACGGTATCATACGCTTTCTGGATATCAACTTTGAACGCACACCTAGGGGGCCCGAGTTTCTATGATAGTTGTGCATTAATTCCTAAGTAAGAAGGATGTTGTCATAGATTTTTCTACCTGGAACAAAAGCAGACTGGTTTACACTCACAATCCCATTTAATGCCACTTTGATTCGATCAGCAATAATCTTACTAATACATTTATAAAGCACGTTGCAACACGCAATAGGCCGATGATCACAAACAGAATTAAAACAGAATTAAAATTGGCACAAACAGAATTATCACAAACAGAATTAAAATTGGTCTTGATGATGTGGTAGATATTAATCAATCAGCGTTTGTTCCTGGAAGACGTATTTTTGGTAATATTTTAAGTGCATTAGCAAGATTATCACAAACAGAATTAAAATTGGTCTTGATGATGTGGTAGATATTAATCAATCAGCGTTTGTTCCTGGAAGACGTATTTCTGATAATATTTTGCTGACACAAGAACTGATGCACAATTATCACCGTAATATTGGCCCGCCAAATTGTGCTTTTAAAGTTGATATTCAAAAGGCTTATGATACGGTAGATTGGTCGTTTCTAAAGTCTTTGCTTGTGGGTTTTGGGTTTCACCCCAAAATGGTGCATTGGATAATGGTTTGTGTTACCACTGTCTCCTTCTCTGTTGGAGTGAATGGTAATATTCATGGTTTTTTTCAAGGCAAAAGGGGGTTGCGACAAGGTGATCAAATGTCACCTTATTTATTCACTATGGTTATGGAAGCTTTGACTCTTATTCTAAAACATTTGGTGAATAAATCTTCTAATTTCAAGTTTCATAATCTTTGTAAAAAACAAAGAATTGTGAATATCTGTTTTGCGGATGATTTGTTTATGTTTTCTAGAGGCGATGTTTCTTCGGCTAGGAGTATTATGGATGGGCTGGAGAGTTGAAGAATGTGTCGGGCTAGTTCCTAGTATGGCGAAGAGTACTGTGTTTTTTGGCAATGTTGCTAGGGAGGTTAAGCAAAGCATTTTGCAGTTGATGCCGTTTGAGGAAGGCTCTTTACCGGTTCGTTACCTGGGCGTGCCCCTTATCTAGTCGAGGTTAGTGTACAAAGATTGCAAGATTCTGGTTGAAAAGATGGATGCTAGAATTGATAGTTGGAAGAACAAAACTTTGTCTTTTGCTGGTCATCTTCAACTAATAAAATCCGTCTTATCTTCCATGCATATATATTGGGCGTCTGTTTTTATTCTTCCGGCTAGAATTATTGTTGATTTAGAGAAAAAGATGAGGGCCTTTCTTTGGTGTCAAGGTCCAATGAAGAAAGGCCGTGCGAAAGTAAAATGGTCTGATGTTTGTCTTCCCAAGTTTGAAGGTGGTTTGGGTATTAGGAGAATACGTGACACGAATATGGCGCTAATGACCACACATATATGGAGTCTCCTAACTAGAAGGCATTCTATATGGGTTAATTGGATCCATGAGCACAAACATAAAGGTCAGTCTTTCTGGCAGCTTCGGTCAAGGGGTAATTGTGCAACGGGTTGGCAGAATATTTTGAATATTCGGGATCGAGTTCGTCCGTTTATTGTCTCGAAGATTGGAAATGCTCTTAATACGTCAGCTTGGTTTGATCGTTGGGCTCATATTGGTCCGTTATTTGAGTTTGTTTCAGCCCGCCGCCTTCATAATGCGGGGTTTACTCTTACTTCGAAGGTTAATGATATTCTGAACAATGGTGATTGGGGGTGGCCGAGAGCTTGGTTGGATTTATTTCCGGTTTTATTAAACATTCAACCGCCTACAATTGTTCCTCATAAATCTGATTTTTTAGTTTGGCGTGATACTAGGGGCTCTGAGCAGGATTATTCAGCTTCTGTTGTGTGGGATACGATCAGAATTCAGGGTGAAATAGTCCCTTGGGTGGAGATTGTATGGTTTGCGAATTGCATTCCTAGACATGCTTTTCTTGTGTGGCTTATTTGCAAGAAGAAGCTCAAAACGCAAGATAAATTAAGGCAATGGGATGTTGGTGCTATCACCTACTTAAACATGCTTTCTTGTCCGCTGTGTGGCGCGGAACCGGACTCCCATGATCATTTGTTTTTTTAATGCCCATTTTCAATGCAGATTTGGTCTTCTATTAAATCTTTTGCTGGAATCCAATTAACATCCAGCAAGTGGGAGGATATTGTTGAGTGGTTGATTGTTGTTCCTTCAAAGAAGTCGATGCGAAGTGTGATTGGCCGTTTACTCCTAGCGGCGACTGCATACTTTTTGTGGCAAGAGCGTAATCAGAGGTTTTTTAAATCAAAGAAACGAACAGTGCACGTGATTTCTGAAGCTATTGTTTCTATGGTTAGATTGAAGCTAGCCTCGGTGAAGGTCAAGAGCTCTACAACTGGAATGAGCTTATTAGAAAAATGGAATGTGCCAAGCATGTAGTTTCATTGGTTGTCTCTAGTTAGTGTCTAGAGTTTGTGTTTGTGGTTTGCTTTTTAGCTTGTTTAACACTTCCTGGCATGTCAGGATAGTGAACTAGTGAGGACTCTCCTTACTACTTTTTTTTGAGTTGTGATATATGAAAGTGAACCGGGGTAACCCTTTACCCAAAAAAAAAAACTGTTGCTATGTGCTTTTATGATCAATTGTTTAAGGATTAGAATGGACCCAATAACTTAGTGGATAATTGTTATGCATGCTATGTGTTAGATACGTGTAAGACATACGTGACTTGTTTGTACCCGAGCCTGACTCATACTGGTGACCATGTTAGGACGTGGTGACCAGTGTGCTTGACCAAGTAAACTAATTTGCCGAGCAACCCAAGGTGAGTTCACAACTTTTAAAGCATGTGTTCCCGGTGGTTGGGAAACGGAACTTAAACAACGATATCCCTTGTAAGGGATACAAACCTACTTTTCTTCCCGTATGCGGGACCCTTAGTTAATTACTATTTATATTGGATGCAACAAGCAATACTAAACGAAACTCTATCACTCAAGTCCCTACTATTTAATACCGATTAGTCGCCGGGGCCAGGCGCACGGGTTATTAGTTTATAGCGCTATTTAGGTCTCACCAGCCTCACACCGTGCCCGCGTATGGGATCGGGAGTGAACTAATAGACTCTGGCAAACCGTTAATGATGATAGAACATTGACAAACGGGGCACTCTACGGAAACGTACGGTCGCATAGTATTCGGTATTGTAAACCAGTTTAGTAGCTTACTTAAGGGGTAGCTCCCCTTGGCATGGTATAAATGAGTAAATTAACTGTTGAAACAAGTTTTTGGAATTAAAAACTGGACAAACTCGTGAACTCGCCAACATTATGTTGATACCCTACTGCATGCTTTGCAGGTACCCATTGACTCAGGAGCTTACAGCTTGGGGATGTGTAGTGGTCGTCATAACCCATGTGTTGGGTTCTATTATAAACTTGAACTATGAACTTGTTTTAGACTGTTTTACCTATGCTTCCGCTACTTTCTTAAACTACTATTTGAACTTAAAACCTTTGAACTTTAACTATGGTATTTACCAACCCTTTTGCTATATGCTTCGTAAAACAACCATTTTGAATCTCGCATGCTTGGGAAGTTGAATGATCCAAATCAAACCAAGTCTAGATGAAAAAGAATCCAGATACCACCCATTTTTCGTCCTTCTGATTAGTGATGTTCCAGGATCCGAATTCAACCGAGTATGGATGCTATGTGAACATAGCCGACTCTGGATGCGATACGATTCGTAAAACAACCATTCTGAATCACGCATGTTAGGGAAGTTGAGTGATCCAAATTAAACCGAGTCTAGATGAAGTAAAATCTGGATACCACCCATTGCGAGTCCTTCTAATTAGTGTGTTACAGGACCCGAATTCAACCGAGTATGGATGCTATGTGAATGTAGTCGACTCTGGATTCTATACAATTCGTAAAACAACCATTCTGAATCTCGCATGCAAGGGAAGTTGAATGATCCAAATTAAACTCAGTCTAGATGTAGCAGAATCCGTATACCACCCATTGTAACTTCATCTGATTAGTGATGTTACCGGATCCGAATTCAACCAATATGGATGCTGTCTGAATGTAGCTGACTATGGATACTATACGATTCGTAAAACAACCATTCTGAATCTCTTTTTTTTTGGGTAAAGGGTTACCCCGGTGATTCTATATATTCACATCCAAATAAAACCAAGTAGTGTAGAAAGTCTACACTAGTTCAATCATGAGACAGGCCCCATGAAAGTAGAAACAAAGTTCAACCACATAAAAACCAAAATAACAAGGAGACAACTAGACTAAATTCTAGACAAATGTAACACGAAACAACTAATCAACCGCCATCGTCATCAACGTCTCCCCCACGAATCTCCCATTCTCCAAGAAGCTTTCGCACACTAGCAGTATTCTTTAGCTCGCAAGCTAGGGAAGTTGAATGATCCAAATTAAACCAAGTCTGGATGAAGTAGAATCCGGATACCACCCATTGTGAGTCCTTCTGATTAGTGGATGTTACAAGATCCGAATTCATTCGAGTATCGACGCTATCTGAATATAGTCGACTCTTGATGCTATATGCTTCATAAAACAACCATTCTGAATCTCGCATGCTAATGATCCAAATCAAACCAAGTCTAGATGAAATAGAATCCAGATACCACCCATTGTGAGTCCTTCTGATTAGTGGATGTTACAGGATCTGACTTCAACTGAATATCGATGCTATCTGAATGTAGTCGACTCTAGATGCTATATGATTTGCAAAACCACCATTCTGAATCTCGCATGCTAGGAAAGTTGAATGATCCAAATTAAACCGAGTCTTGATGAAACAGAATCCGGATACTACCCATTGTGACTTCATTTGATTAGTGATGTTACAGGATCCGAATTCTATCAATATGGATGCTGTCTGAATGTAGCGGACTCTGGATGCTATACGATTCGTAAAACAACCATTCTGAATCTCACAAGCTAGGGAAGTTGAATGATCCAAATTAAACCAAGTCTGGATGAAATAGAATCTGGATACCACCCATTGTGAGTCCTTCTGATTAGTGGATGATACAAGATCCGAATTCATCCGAGTATCGATGCTATCTGAATGTAGTCGACTCTGGATGCTATATGCTTCATAAAACAACCATTCTGAATCTCGCATGCTAATGATCCAAATCAAACCGAGTCTAGATGAAATAGAATCCAGATACCACCCATTGTGAGTCCTTCTGATTAGTGGATGTTACAGGATCTGACTTGAACCAAATATCGATGCTATCTGAATGTAGTCGACTCTGGATGCTATATGATTCGCAAAACCATCATTCTGAATCTCGCATGATAGGGAAGTTGAATGATCCAAATTAAACCGAGTCTTGATGAAACAGAATCCGGATACCACCCATTGTGACTTCTTCTGATTAGTGATGTTACAGGATCCAAATTTAACCAATATGGATGCTGTCTGAATGTAGCCGACTCTGGGTGCTATATGATTCGTAAAACAACCATTCTGAATCTCGCAAGCTAGGGAAGTTTAATTATCCAAATTAAAACGAGTCTGGCTGAAACAGAATCTGAATACCACCCATTTTGAGTCCTTCTGGTTAGTGAGGTTTTAGGATCCGAATTCAACCGAGTATGGTTGCTATCTGAATGCAGCTGACTCTGGAGCTATATGATTCGTAAAACAACCATTTTGAATCTCGCATGCTAAGGAAGTTGAATGATCCAAATTAAACCAAGGGTTGATGAAACATAATCCGGATACCACCCATTGTGAGTCCTTCTGATAAGTGATGTTACAGGATCCTAATTCAACTGAATATGGATGCTATCTGAATATAGCCGACTCTAGATGCTATACGATTCGTAAAACAACCATTTGGAATCTCGCATGGTTGGAAACTTGAATGATCCAAACTAAACCGAGTCTGGATGAAACAGAATACGGATTTCACCCATTGTGAGTCCTCCTGATTAGTGATGTTACAGGATCCGAATTTAACCGAGTATAGATGCTATCTTAATGTAGCCGACTCTGGATGCTATACGATTCGTAAAACAACCATTCTGAGTCACGCATGCCAGAGAAGTTGAATGATACAAATTAAACCGAGTTTGGATGAAGAAGAATCCGGATAGCACCCATTGTGAGTCCTTCTGATTAGTGATGTTACAGGATCCGAATTCAAACGAGTATGGATGCTATCGGAATGTAGCTGACTCTGGATGCTATATTATGTCACACCCCAACCGCGTAAAACAACAAACCACGGCGGAAACGTCGGGGAGTGGAGAACAGAATTATTGTTTCACAACCCGGGATTCGGCTAGGGAGGTTCAGGATAAGCTGGCAAATACGTTATATGGATATTTTTTGGGTGATCATGTGGCCTATCCGGTAGTTGAGTATTTTGTTCGTAACAATTGGAAGAAGTTCGGTCTCCAGAAATCCATGATGAATGCTAATGGATTCTTCTTTTTCAAGTTCACGGATAAGTCTGGTATGATGAATGCTATGAATGCTGGGCCATGGATTATTCGGTCTCAACCTTTATTTTTAAACATCTGGTCGGCTAGGCTTGAGAAAAAGGAGGTAAAAAAGTTACAACTCTGGGTAAAAATACATGACGTCCCAATTGCTGCTTATACGGAAGATGGCTTAAGTCTTATAGCGACGGCGATTGGAGAACCGAAAATGCTGGATTCATTTACTACAACTATGTGTATGGATACTTGGGGGAGGAGTAGTTATGCTCGGGCACTCATTGAAATCTCTGCTGATAACGAGTTTAAAGATGAGTTAGTTGTTGCTGTTCCAGAGATCGATGGGGATGGTTTCGTTAAAGAAAAGTTGTTTGTCGAGTATGAGTGGAGTCCGCAGAGGTGTGGGCACTGTTGTGTGTTTGGGCACTCGGATGAAGGGTGTCCGAAACAAATAAAGACTAATCAGAAGCAGGGAAACATGGGGTATTATGGGAAAAAACAAAAGGAGGCTGCTAATAACCGTGGACAGGGAAAGACTAAGGTTGATGAGGATGGGTTTACGATTGTGGATGGAAAAAAGACTGCAAAAAGATCGGGCTTTCCTGTAAATAAGTAAAAACAAAAGTTTGAGTATAGGCCTATAGGCAACAAAACGGAAGGAGGTATCGAAAAAACTAATAGACCGATTTCTCTGATTTTGAAAAATCCTTTTGATGCTTTAAGAGATGATGTTGGAGAATCTAGTAAATCTGGTCGGAATTTGGAAGGTGAGAATGAGAACTCGGATGATGACGAGGTGGAGGAAATATATAATGAAACGAATGAATTTCTTAAAGTAGATCCGGGCCATGATGTTCATAAAAAAAGGGGCAAGCACTCCTTCTCCAAAGATGTTTAAATGATTAGTATGGCTGTTTGGAATATTAGGGGTTTGAACCGGCCTCTTAAACAAAATGAGGTTCGCCAGGTTGTTAAAAATAATAAGCTTACTTTGTGCGCAATCTTGGAGTCTCATGTGGATATGGATAATCTTCAGAAAGTTTGTAATGTTGTGTTTAGAAGATGGGATTGGACGTCTAATGGGAGGTGTTGCAATAAGGGTGCTCGCATAATCTTGGGATGGAATCCTGTGGAGGTGGATGTTATGGTTATTGCTTAGACGGATCAAATATTACATGCCCATATTATTTGTAAAGATAATAAGAGTATGTTCTTTTGTTCTTTGGTCTATGCTGCGAATTACTATGTTGATCGGAGGGAACTCTGGAAGAATCTATGTATGCATAAAGGCCTCGTTCATGATAAACCTTGGGTTATTATGGGAGATTTCAACTCTGCTCTTAATCTTGAAGATAGATCGATTGGTAGTTCCTCTATTTCTCCTAGTATGCGTGAATTTAAAGATTGTGTTGAGGAGATTGAGGTTTTTGATATTAATCGAACAGGTTTTCACTACACTTGGAGCCAAAAACCAAAAAAGGGTGTCGGGTTATTAAAGAAAATTGATAGAGTTATGGGTAATGCTACTTTTGTTAGCTCGTTTCCTCAGTCGGTAGCTATGTTTAGACATTATGGAGTTTCGGACCATTGTCCATGTGTGTTGAAATTGTTTTCGGCTGAAAAGTCTAAACCGAGACCTTTCAAGTTCGCAAACTTTTTAGTGCATAAACCTGGTTTTTTGGAGCTTGTTAGTTCAAAGTGGGATGTTAATGTCAATGGAGTTCACCAGTTCCGTCTTGTGAAGAAATTAACTATTATGAAGTCTTCTCTTCGAGGTTTTTTATTTCAACAAGGGAACTTACATGAAAAGGTTGTTAATTTAAGAGGTGAGCTTGAGGCTATCCAGCGAGACATAGATAGGGACCCGATGAATGATCTTTTAAGGTCTCAAGAGGCGACGGTGCTTCGTAATTTTCAGGAGGCGTCGCTTGATGAGGAAATATTTTTAAAGCAGAAGTCTAAAGTAGAGTGGTTGCGTGCTGGTTGTGACAACTCGAATTTCCGACAGTCTTTATTCGCATTTAATGCACGTTGACTTTGACTTGTTTGACTTATAACTGTACATTGTGATATGATGAATGCATTGTGATTGCATGGTTATGTGTGATTATGTAAACATGTGTACTGTTTGTGAAACTTAAACTGTTAAACTATAAAAGAATCCGACGAAACATAATGTATTTCGCCAAGTGAGTTCCGACGAAACAAAACCTGTTTCGCCAACAATCCTCTCGACGAAACAGCTGTTTCGCCGAGCCCAGATTCGCCGAGGCCCAGTAGGGTCCAGTACTGTTAGACATGTTTATATTACGTAGAACGATTCCATTCGCCACACTTTAGCAAACCAGAAAACCCTAGAGGACTCTCTACTGTGTGACGGCGAACTAGAACCCACCGGAAACTCGTGTGCGATCCAACCTTCATCTCGGTTAGTACGAGTTTGTTAAATCGGTTCTGTTGATGTTTCTGATTACTTGTTATGCGTACATGTAAATGCTGATTTATGCAACGGATTATGAATATATGTGTATGAGGGTATAGATGTCGATGTAAGTGATTAATCGGATAAGTAATTATAAGCGAAACTTAATACGATCAAAAACAATCGGTTCTGAATGTTGTTGATATACTCTGATTCTGAATACACATTAGTATCGGGATAGGATTCGATGATATGATGTTATATGTTAATCGATTCGATATACGTTTAAACTAGGGTTCATGCTAGACAATGATTTTCGAATGATTGAGTTGTGATGTTTCTGCATGTACGTTGATCTCCATACAATTCTGATATTTGTGACGACTGTTAGGACGATTAGGGTTTCTGTATGATACGTAACTGATATTCATGACGTAGCTGAAATTGTGACGAATCAAACAGCTCTTGACGAAACAGAGGTAACGACGAAACAGTATGTGTTTCGTCGAGACCTCAACGACGAATCAAATTGTAGACGAAACAGGGTGTTTCGTCGAAGGGACTTATGGCGAAACAGGGGTGTTTCGCCAAGTGGGTAATCAGCACAGTAACATGTTTTTATTCTGTTTAAAAGTTAACCGGGTTAGTTAACTGCTGTTAAGTGTTACCATCTTGTGTATGATCTGAAATACGTGCTACGTGCTACTTGCTTACCAACTGTGTGTCTATACATGAAAACAAACTGATTTCACATACGTGCATACTTTAGGACGTGATTGATTATTTGCGAGCATACATACTTAACATACCGAGCAAACCAAGGTGAGTTCACACAGCCAAGGCATGGGATTCTCGGGATGGGAATCGGGTTGGATTGTTTGGAATGGATAACTACTCGTACTTACGCTATCGCTAGACTATAGACCATCGTCCTCGGGATAGTCAGGACACTTACGTAAAACCTATGTAACCTAGTATCTACCATTGTCTCCCGGGTCGGGAGGACACTTACGTAAAACCTACGTAAACTAATACCCACTACTGTCTTCCGGGTCGGAAAGACACTTACGTAAAACCTACGTAAACCCCACACGTACCACTGTCCTCGGGGAAGGGCACTCACGTAAATCCTACGTGACCTTGTACGTATTCCTGTTCTCGGATTTAGAAGAACACATGGTTGTAAATAGTCTAGTAAGTACAAACATGGGAAACCCCCATTAGTAAAGTTAAACGTGGGAAACCCCCATTAGTAAAGTTAAACGTGGGAAACCCCCACTAGTAATACACATGATCATGGGAAACCCCCACTATTAGCACATACCTACATGGGAAGCCCCCACTAAATGCATACATGATTTGTATAACGAACTTATTAACTGTGAACTCGCTCAACTAGTTGTTGACTCTCTGCTGCATGCCTTGCAGGACCTTAGGTACATTTGGAGCTTGCACGGGGAGGAGCAGGTCGTTGTGGGACATGGATCGATGATGCCATGATAACTATCTAAACACTTGAATTTATTATTTACTTTGGGTTTACATACTTATGCTTCCGCTACATACTTGTTGATGTTTGGTTTTGAAAACACCTTTCGTATTGATGAATGATTTTTGGTATTTACTTATATGTTCAATATGATTGGTGGCTTGATCCTGGTCAGTCACGCCTCCTAGCGGTGATACTCCGCGTGTGGATTTTGGGGGTGTGACACTGGTGATGCAAATATGGCATATTTTCACATGTCGTTAAAATGTAAGAACCACATCAATCGTATTGAGGCCATTTCCGATTCTAGTGGGAACCTGTTTGAGGGTGATAAGGTAGCGGATGCTTTTGTCAATCATTATGAGCAATTTTTAGGTTGTGAAGGTCAACTTTCTTCGGTCCCTTCACCTGATCTCTTTTGTTATAAGCTGAAACCTGAGAGTGCTAATCATATGGTGCGGCCGGTTACTTTGGAGGAAGTTAAATCAGCTATGTTTTCGATTGGGAATGATAAAGCTCCAGGTCCGGATGGGTATACGGCTGCGTTTTTTAAAAGTACTTGGCAAATTGTGGAGAGTGATGTGTCGATGGCTATTCTTGATTTCTTTAACACGGGAAACCTTCTTAAGAAACTCAATCACACTTTAGTAGTTCTGGTGCCAAAGGTCTCGTCTCCTACCTATATTACTGATTATCGGCCTATATCGTGCTGTAATGTTATTTTTAAATGTATCAGTAAGGTGTTGGCGGAGCGGTTAAAGGGTTTTTTGAATGAGATTGTAAGCATTAATCAATCAGCGTTTGTTCCTGGTCGGAAAATTTCAGATAATATTCTTCTTACTCAGGAATTAATGCATAACTACCACCGTGATTTTGGTCCTCCGAGATGTGCTTTCAAGGTTGATATCCAAAAAGCTTATGACACGGTTGAGTGGAGCTTTCTTAAAGTTGTCTTGCTGGGATTTGGTTTTAATGGTACCATGGTCGAATGGATCATGTTATGTGTGACTACTGCTTCTTATTCGGTATGTGTAAATGGGAATATTCATGGTTTTTTTAAAGGAAAAAGGGGTCTAAGACAGGGTGATCCTCTATCTCCGTATCTTTTTACTCTAGTAATGGAAGTCTTGACTTGCATTTTGAACCATGCCACTAGAATTGATTCTTCTTTTCGGTTCCATAATAAATGTGAGAAGCAGAAAATAGTTAATTTGTGCTTTGCGGATGACTTATTCCTTTTTTCTAGGGGTGATGTGGCTTCGGTTAGGTGTGTTATGCTTTCCCTTACAAATTTTACACGAATGTCGGGTTTGGTTCCTAGTGTTCAGAAGACTACAGGGTTTTTCTGTAATGTCCCGAATCATGTGAAAAGAGATAACTTGAACATTATGCCGTTTGTTGAGGGTAAGTTGCCTGTCAGATATTTGGGGGTTCCTCTGATCTCGTCTCGGCTTTTGTATAAAGATTGTAGTATTCTTGTGGAACGTCTTGATCAGCGGATTGATAACTGGAAAAATAAAATGTTGTCTTTTGCTGGTAGACTTCAGCTAATAATATCCGTTCTATCATCTTTACATGTGTATTGGTCTTCGGTATTTATTTTACCATCTAGACTGGTTAAGGAATTAGAAGCCAAAATGCGGAATTTCTTGTGGGCTCAATCTTCTTCAAAGCGTGGTAGGGCGAAAGTGTCTTGGAAATCTATTTGTGTGCCGAAGGTGGAAGGGGGCTTAGGCATTCGTCGGATAGCAGATTTTAATAAAGCTCTTATGGTTTCGCATATTTGGAGTATTCTAAGTAATCGTCAATCTTTATGGGTTGCTTGGATTCACTCTTATCGATTAAAAGGTCGGAGTTTTTGGGATCACAAAATTCCGATTACTTGTTGCTGGAGCTGGAGGAAGATAGTTCAAATTCGACCCGTGATTCGTCAATATGTTTGGACTCGGCTTGGTGATGGAAGAAATACTTCAGCATGGTTTGACACATGGAGTAATATTGGGCCGTTATGTACCTTCTTGTCTCCGAGAACCATTACTCGTGAAGGTTTTTCTCTTAAGGCTACAGTTGCGGATGTATCTTCTAATGGTTGTTGGCTTTGGCCTGCGGCTTGGAGAGATATGTTTCCAGTTCTTATTCAAATCGATCACATGCAACGGAATTTAAATGCTCCAGATTGTCTTCTTTGGAAAGATGGGGATAATGTGACCGAGCACTCTTCTTCTGGTGTTTAGGATTCTATTCGTACAAGAGACCAAGAGGTGGATTGGGCTACAATTGTTTGGTTTTCTCAATGTATCCCTCGTCATGCATTTTTTATGTGGCTTATTATGCGACGTAAGTTACTAACTCAAGACAAAATTCTGATATGGAATCATACACGGTGTGGTAGCATGAACTTGATGTGTTGCCTGTTGTGTTATGAAAATGTGGATTCGCATGATCATCTATTTTTTGAGTGCAAGTTTTCGGCTCAAATATGGGATATCGTTCGGTCAAAAGCAGGTATGGTTAACGTAGATCCAAAGTGGAATGATATTATTGAACGGCTTCGTCTTCATTCGCGGTCAAAATCAGCAAAGAATATAATTTGTAGATTGTTAGTTGCTGCTTTGGCATACAATATCTGGCAGGAAAGGAATAATCGGCTCTTCAGGAACCATGCAAGACCACCGGATATTTTATGTCAAGTGGTGTTGGAGAGTGTCAGGTACAAATTGATGGGGCTCAGATTCAAGAACACATCTAGAGTTCGGGAATTACTCGAGAAGTGGGACATTCATGGAGCTGATTTACTTACGGATCATGGATAATGGATGATGTCGGATAATTGGGGTGTACTTGTAGCCTAGATAGTTTGTCTAGAGGTTGTTTTGGTTTACTTCTTTGTTGATTTTCGTTGTTTTACTTTCATGGGGGTATGTCCCATGATTGAACTAGTAAGGATTATCCTTACTACTTGTTTTATTTGGTTGTGAATATATAAAATCACCGGGGTAACCCTTTACCCAAAAAAAAAGTTTCGTTTTATTTATTAACATTGATTACATTGTCTTAAAACAAGGAAACATAACATAAATTAAACTAGTCTTGCGTCTTTTATTGTCACTAAGGCCCGAGTCTGCCTAAGTGTGTCACGATCAACCCTATGCATCAGCTCCTGAAAACACATGTGAAAATAGGTACGTCAGCATAAAAATGACTGTGAGATACATAGGTTTTGTTGTTGTAGAATTCATGACTTGTAATTTAAAAGAAGTATTTAACAAAAAGGTAGTCATGAATCTTGTAAAATGTTTTTTTTTTATAAATCGTATGAAAATCGATAAGAAAATCAGATGATATAAAAGAATATTTGCATGGTTAATTAAATAACCAAGTAAAAATGAATTTGTATAAATTATGTCATTTGTAAAACAATGTCTTGTGAAAATATGTCATTTGTATAAAATGTATTATGTCATTATATAAATTGAAATGATTTAGATAACACTACGATATGTAATATCATAAAAGCACTTATATATAGGAAGTAACAGCGGCGTATCCACCATGCTTTTATCATATTACACATGTCTCGTTATTTAAATCACTTACCAAATAACCACCAAAATGTCTTGTTTTAACCAATGTCTGAATGTTTATGTGTAAACAATATCTAATGTCAAATGTAACTCAAGTCTTGTATAATCAAATAATATGTATGGCACACGAACAATCTTTTCAAAACAAACTACCTCTGTTTGATACTTAGCTAACCAATCCATTTCCACTATAATATCGAAACTTCCAAGTTGCATTGGTGTGAGGTCGATAGGAAAAAGATGGTTATTTAGGTTCAACTGGCAATTTCGAAGGACAGAATCGAGTACAACGGGTTCACCACTAGCTACCTCTACTGTCAAGGGCTTTCCTGATTTTGTTCTAGTCATGCATAGCAAAGGCTCAAAAGATAATGACACAAAACCCTTATCGGTACCCGAATAAAAAAGAACAGATGCAGGCTGATTGTTAACAAGGAACGTACCATTGACCACCTCGTTTTCTGCACGCGCTTCATTAGCATTCATATTAAAGACTCGACCACGAGCCTGCGCCTGATTCGCATTTGCCAACCTTGGACACTGATTTCGATAATCGGTCAGATCCCCACAATTGTAGCATGAACCAGGAGGATAGTGAGGTCGTGCAGCTTGTGCTTGTTGTTGAGCAGGCTGTTGAGCAGCTTGCTGAGCAGGGTTTTGGGCTGCTTGATTCTGGTTAGGAGGAAGATGACATGTATTGGCAAGATGACCAGATCTCCCACATTTGGTACAATAACGACACTGAACGTGCGGTTGATGGTGGCTGTTACACCTGTTGCACAATGGTGCATTGCCAATGTACTGTTTCTTGGCAGGAGGTTGCGCGGGCTGATTTGGAGCAGCCTGGTTGGCATGCGCTGTAACAGCGAAATTCTGGGAAGCCTTGCGCTTCCTAGACCTCTTTGAAGAACCAGATTTCTTACCCTTCTTATTCTCACTCTTGTCAGACGACTGTTTCTTTTCACCCTTCCTATGGAGTTTACCTTTCTGGATTTGTGACTCAGTCAAAGTCGCAGCTAATTCGATGGCTTGGCGAACTGTGGTGTCACACCCCGACCACGATAAAACAACAAATCGTGGCGGAAACGTCGGGGAGTGTTGTAACAGAATCATTGTTTCATAACACATGGATTGAAGTTTTGTTTTATTGAATTAAATGTTTTACATTACATTGAAATTAGAAACAAAACATGACAAATAGACTTTCATTGTTATTAAGTCACTAAGGCCTCGTTCGTTCCTATGTGAGCATGCATCAATATCATCATCAAATATCACCAACTATGGTACCTGAAACACATGTGAAAATACGTCAGCATAAAAATGCCGGCGAGTACATAGGTTTTATGTGAGTATCAGATTCATGGCTCGTTTACATTTTTGAAAATCACTTGAATACCTTGGTTAATTAATAATTAGAAAAACCAAGTTTTTTTTGGAGGTAAAGGGTTACCCCGGTAAATTTTATAAATCAGACCAATAAAACAACCAAGTGAGGAATAGAATCAATCCTCAGTTCTCTAACATGGCATTCCACACTAGAGTAGACACAAAAACAAACAAGCACACCAGGCAAAACAATTCAACAATACAAAATGACGCTGGACACAAACAACTCCAGCATCAGACGCACTCGTCGTCCATTAGTACCAAGCCACGAGGTAAACTCCATTCCTGCAATATCCCATGAATCTGGGTCGTCCTCTTGAATCTCATGGTATGAAGCTTCAACCGAACCGTAGTAAGAATGAGCTCTATAAGCTGATCAGCTCCCCGTTTCCTACTCGAGAATAATCTATGATTCCTTTCCTGCCACACGAAATACGCCGCTGCACCTACAACCAGCTTCCCAATGACTCTGATAGCACTCGAAGATGTTGCATGCAAAACTAAATGATCAAAAATCAGCGCCCAATTGTTAGCAACCGTCTCCATACCAGCTCTATGTTTAACACCATTCCACACCTGAGTCGCATAAGAGCACTCGAAAAACAAATGCTCATGTGAATCCGGCCCACGAGTACATAGCGAACAACATAGTAAGTTAAAATTTGCATTGCCCAAGAAATACCATTTACTCATCACATCCTGTGTCTTCAATCTCTTTCGAATCAGAAGCCACATAAAAAACGAATGGCAGGGAATCGACTGAGCAAACCAAACTACATTCGCCCATGGAGTCTCCGGTTGGACATGGCAGATGTCATCCCACACTTCAGTCGTATTATATTCTCCCACTTTACCCGAACTCGACCTCCAAACAATCCTGTCTTCACATTCCGGGTTGAGCACAATATTGTTCATATGCTGGAGCAAAGGAAATCTAGAATGCCACGAAGCAGGCCAGTTCCATTCCCCATTGATATACACTTGCGTGACCGTTGACTGAGGAGTGAAACCCGCATTTGCAACCAATCTAGGCGTGATAAACGAATTGAGCGGACAAATATCATCCCACCTATCAAACCAAACTAGCGTTTTCGAACCATTACCTATCTTGGTCCAAATATGTTGCTGAACCAAAGTCCTTAAAGCTAATAATTTTCTACACGTCCATGTCACATCACTTCTGATCGGAACATCCCAAAGAATCCTTCCCCGAATACGATAAGAATGCATCCATTTCACCCATAGCGACTCCCTATGCGTAATAAGACTCCAAATATGAGCAACCATAAGAGCATTGTTCATATCTGCAATTCTCCTAATACCCAAACCTCCTTCGCATTTAGGCATACAAACATGATCCCATTTAACTTTCGCCTTCCCTTTAATATCATTACCTTGAGCCCACAAAAACCTTCTCATTTTTCCTTCAAGTTCCTGAATGATGCGTCTAGGCAAGATAAAAACCGATGCCCAATATGCATAGATGATAAAACCGAACGGATAAGTTGAAGCCGACCAACAAAAGATAAGCACCTATTCTTCCAATTCGTTATTCTATTTTCCATGTTCTCAACAAGCCTATTACAATCTTTATACAAAAGTCTAGTCTAGACGAGACGAGAGGAACTCCCAGGTATCGAACCGGCAAAGCACCCACTTCAAAAGGCATAATGCTAGTGATTTGGTCCTTAACAGCATTCGACACATTGCCAAAGAAAACAGTACTTTTACTCATACTTGGAACGAGGCCAGACATGTCTTTGAAAGTATTCAAAGCCTCCAATATAACTTTAGCAGAACTGTAATCTCCTCGCGCAAACAGAAAAAGATCATCAGCAAAACAAATGTTAATAATACGTTGCTTATTACACCGAGAGTGAAACCGAAATTCATTTGCTAGCAACACCCGATTCTGCAAAATCAAAGTGAGTACCTCCATTACCAAAGTAAACAAATAAGGAGACATCGGATCTCCCTGACGTAACCCCCGCTGACCTTTAAAGAACCCAAAAAGGTTACCGTTGATCGCTATAGAGAAAGATGTCGTTGTTACACAAGCCATGATCCATTGTATCATCTTCTGATGGAACCCGAACCCCTTTAGCGTGTGCTCTAAAAACTGCCAATCAACCGTATCATAAGCCTTTTGGATGTCTATTTTAAAAGCACATCTAGGAGGCCCTTGATTACGGTGATACTTATGCATGAGTTCCTAAGTTAACAGAATGTTATCAGATATTCTCCTGCCTGGGACAAACGCCGATTGATTAATACTAACAACTGTAGCCAAACCTTCTTAGATTCGATTGGTAATAATCTTGCTAATACACTTGTAAAGCGTATTACAACAAGATATAGGCCGATAATCCGTGATCAATGATGGAGTACTCGTCTTAGGGATAAGCGAAATAATAGTATGGTTCAGCTGAGTAAGGAGCTTCCCATTCACAAAAAAATCTTGCACCGCATCACAAACATCCGTCCCAACAACATCCCACGCTTTTTTAAAGAAAACCGAGGTATACCCGTCAAGACCCGGGGCTTTATTACCCGCAATGGAAAACATCGCCAACTTAATCTCCTCATCAGTCACTTGTCTAACCATACTATTAGCTATATCGGCAGGTAACATGTTTCGAAAAAAATCCGGAGTAGGCACCACACTACCGCCGCCAGAGGAACCAAAGAACTTCGTGTAATGATCCACTAAAACCTGTGAAACCAAATTACCTTCATGCAAGGTCCCACTAGCATCTCTAATCAAAAAAATCCGACTTCTATGATTATTATCTTTAAGGACATTATTAAAAAACTTGGTATTGGAGTCTCCCAGGTCCAACCAGTCAACTTTAGATTTTTGTTTAAGAAACAATGCCTCATCCTTCACCACCTCCTTATAGAGCTGGATTAACCTCCCATGCTGATCGACTAACACATCATTGAAAGGATCTACATCAATAGCCTTCTGGCACGTATCCAGCTCCCCCCATACTTTTTAACCTTCTCATGCAGATTTGCTTGCTGAGACAAAAGTTTTCGAAGCGGGTGTTTTAGGAGTTGAAGCTTCTTGACCACTCTAAACATTCGAAAACCTGATTGATCCGTACTCCACACTAGTTTCACCGCATCCATAAAACCCCTCTTATCAGCCAATAAATTTACGAATTTAAATGGTTTCGGTTTATCCCTAGACACATTTGGCAACTTTAAGATACACGGTGTGTGATCAGATATGCGATAGGGGTGGAAATAGGCAGCAGCGGCCGGAAACCCATCAATGAGGTGAACATTCCCCAAAATTCTATCCAACTTTTTGAATATGGTGCGTTGGTGTTGTTGCTTGTTAGACCAAGTAAAGTGTAACCTCGTGCAGTTGACATCAAACACTTCAATATCATCAACACATTCTTTAAACTCCCTATTACCAATACTAATAGAAGAAGGGCCATTCAGAGTATCATCATGAAATAAATAAGCATTGAAGTCGCCCATGATTGCCCACGGCTTGTCACGAACAAACGAATGATGAACCCGTAGGTTTTTTTGCCACAGAACTCTCCTATTTTTGTACATATTATCCACGTACACAAAGGAACAAAACAAAGCTTTCCGGTCAACCTTATAGATGATCTGTGTATGAACTAATTGGTCCGTTTGTGACAAGATCATAACATCAACCACACTAGCATCCCATCCCACTATTATTCTAGTACCTTTTTCACAACAGTCCGCATTGGTAGACCAACTCCAAGACCGACACACTTTATTGCAAACATCATACACATTCGAAGAATCAACATGCGTTTCCATTATTGCACAAACTTGTAAATGATTATCCATCATTACCTGCCGAACCTCCTTCTGTTTGAGGGAGCGGTTCAACCCCCTTATATTCCAGGAAGCCAAACTACCCATTGGAACCCATTGAACCGGGTGTACTTGCACCCTCAGCAGTACCACTTTTTTTCTAGCCATAAACTTTGGTATGTCACCTAGCAAATTATCCACATCAACATCATCCGTAATAACTTCTTCAGTAACTTGCTTTTTATCTTTAAACTTCGGCGTTGTTCCCTTTTCACTTCTAGCACCTAAATCACCATCTTGGTTCCCATCCGAATTGGTTAGCACACCAAAGGAATTCGTCACTCGGACTTGAGGAAACATTCACCGATTTCTCCTTGGGTTTCATCACCGGGCGGTATACAAATTTAGGTTTCTGGTTCTTCATATGCACACCCGGATTATTAGGTTTATTAGTTTTCCCTCTAACTTCTTGGTACTCATCATTTTGCTTGACATGTTCATCATTCTTAACTGGAGCCGGCCGCTTTAGACAAGAGTTATCATTATGTCCAAAAACACAACACGAGGAACATCTCAATGGTTCCCAGTCGTACTCAACCTTTATCTCGACCTTAGTGTGACTATTCCCCTCCAAAGACGGGATAGCAACCGTAATACTTTTTTTAACTCAACGCCCGCATGTATTTCTACCAACGCCCTTGCAAAACTACTCCGACCCCATGATTCAGCACACATTGTAGCAGTATAAGAATCTAACATCTTCGGCATGCAAACCATAGAATCACCGGGGTAACCCTTTACCCAAAAAAAACAAGTAGGCACTGATAGTTGATGGTGATAATTTGGATACGTAGTCATTGTTGGGTTTTAATCTAGTGTGTTAGACTAGTTGGTTGTCTTGTTATGCTGGGTGTTTTTTGGGTAAAGGGTTACCCCGGGGGTGTTTGTGTTGGTGTTTTTGTTTTCCATAGTAGGGGTATGTCCCTTCTATGATCTAGTGTATGACTCTCATGCACTACATGTGTTTTTTGGTTTGAATTTATAAAATCACCGGGGTAACCCTTTACCCAAAAAAAAAACAAGTAGGCACATGTGTTCCACCCCAAAACAGTTGAAAACAGTAAAAGAGGGGGCTATGTACTCACTTGAGGGTGCTTAGAAGTCTTGAACAACAACCAAGCAAAGCTAGAGGGATCAGGAAAATCAAACGGCACCTAATAGGTAACTATGTTAATAAACCGGACCAAAATCGGGAGATCGGATAGGATGAGGTTTCGTAAACTAAATGAGTGTAAGGACTCATGTAATATGGTTTAATAAAGCCTACATTCTAAAACGAAACCTAGCCTAAGTGCTTACGACCCATTACGACTCGTTAAGGTAGCTTACGCCACTTTAACGCGTCGTTCGCGTAAAACGCGTTTCGGACCGCCTAACTAGTCCTATGACAAGTATTATATGCCTTAACATGTTTAATATTGTTGCCTAATCAGTTTAGATGTCAAAATTTATGTTACATATGCTTAAAATGAATTTATACGTAAAACTGGGCATTTTGGTCATTTTCCTAAGGCATATAAACTACCTATCATACAACTAACTAAACGAAGTGACCATAAGGTATAACCTCGGAAGGTTATTCCCTATACAACTATGGTCACTAAACATTCTTGGTCGGATCCTAAAGATCGACCAAATGAGCCGGGTTCGAAAGTCAAGCGGTTGTTTAGACCGCTTATCTTACGACCCTATACAAGCACTAATCTAAAAGTGACGAGTTAAACATGTTGAAACATGTTTAACGAAGTTTGAAAACAAGTTTGATATCAAAACAAATGGTTTTGATACCCAAGAATAGTTTGGTTGCAAAATACGCATTAACGAGTATTTTGACCGAAACTATGACTCGTCACTACACCTAAATAACGTGGTAATCTGTAGGT
The DNA here is from genome assembly GCA_030545235.1 of Helianthus tuberosus. Taxonomy (NCBI): domain Eukaryota; kingdom Viridiplantae; phylum Streptophyta; class Magnoliopsida; order Asterales; family Asteraceae; genus Helianthus; species Helianthus tuberosus. The sequence goes on from JARYGA010005947.1 coordinate 40,809, forward strand.
ATAGTCACACGGGACTATAACCATCGTGATTACGCTCACGTTGCGAAGTTCAAACGAACCTCGTGTTGACCATTGACCGGTCAAAGCAGAAAGTCAAACATTGTTTGACTTTTACGCTTAGAAACGCATAAAAGCACGAAGGAATACTTACAAAGGGTCCAAGCTAGGAGGATCTTGATCTAAATACTCAGGTATGAAGCATAAAGCTTCAACTTGGAGCATAAAGATCAGATCATGTGGGAAATGAAATGAAATCTTGGTGGGTATTTATAGGATTCGGTCCACCGTTAAGATTATTCCTCGATTCCCGAGCTTCAATATCAACCATCCATGTGTGCCCATTGAATTAGAATACTATGGGTGCCCCTAAATAGCCCATAAAATGCTTAAAAACCATGTGCAAACCCAAAAACCCAGCTGCTGATTGAAATCAGCTTGTTTTGCTGATCTGGACAGTCTACGCGCCCCGCGTAAGAATGAAGCTCATCTTACGCGGCCCGCCTAAGAGATGTTTGGCAGATTGACATAAATAGCCCCTGCATGTCCAAAACATGGTTTTTTTTTTTGGGTAAAGGGTTACCCCGGTTAAATTTCATTCATCAACCAAATAAAATAAGTGAGGAATAAAGTACACCTCAAATCTCTAGAATCACATGACATTACTAGAGTTCTCTCGCAAACAAAAACAATGCAACTAACGCGCAACACAAGCAAACAAGCCAAAAATGACAAACAAGTAACCAAAACAGTTACAACCAGACGCTCTCAGGCATTAGCCGCATTCATCTTGATCCATCAGCAACTCTCGAGGTAGACTCCACTCGATCAAAACTTGTTTCACATGGCTTGTCCTTCTAAACTTCATTGTATGTAATTTCATTCTAACGGTCATAAGAATCACCTCGATAACTTGAGCTGCACTCCTTTTATTCGACGAGAACAATCTGTTATTACGTTACTGCCAAACAAAATAAGCCGACGCCGCCACCACTAACTTGCCAATGATGTGAGAAGCACTCTTTGAATCCGCATGTTGCATTAAATAATCCATAATCTCGTCCCACGTCTTCCCGATTGTTTGCATACCCGCCTTCTCTCGAACCCTATACTGTGACACCCGTGTCACTGCGACCATCAAACAAATGCCAAACCAATGAAATATTGTATTTCATACTTGGGATTTGTAAAAATATGTGTATCGATTGCACATATCAACTCTTGTCCGACTTCAAGCTCTAAATCGCTTTCTGGAAGGTTATACGCGCACTGATGCGTAAATATAACCAGTTTAATGCAACGAACACTCCGGAATAGTGAAATAGGCTTAACATACCTTAAATAACCTTTACATAACTTATATATAAGTTTTGGAAGGTTTGGTGTGGTGAAATCAAAGTTTAATCGCTTACAGGGACTAAAGTTGACAAACTGCGAAAGTATGCCAATTTGAACTGTAACAGGCATTCCGGAGCATGACCATAAGTTAAACATACCATAAATATCCTTCACATAGCTTAGAAATAGGCTTTGAGGTGTTCGGTATGCTAAAATAAACTTTTGTGT
>JARYGA010005948.1:0-34114 GCA_030545235.1 Helianthus tuberosus
CATGGAGAGGTTCGTTAAAGAGAGTATGAACATCAAGGACGTCCCAGAAGTCATGAAGATTAGTGGTTTCATAAATGGGCTAAAGCACGCACAGCTGTGTGAAAAGCTGGGGGAGGAGTTTCCACCCTCCTTTGACAATCTTATGGACAGAGTCCGGGCCTTTGTCCGGGGAAAGGACACGGTCAGCAAAGCAAAGGAGACAGACGTCACACCTCGGAGGATTACCCCGGCTGCAAGACCTCTTGACAAAGGTACACCCTATTCCCGGAAACCTTCTTTTGATAGAATGTTACATGACAGGGCAAGGCCCTCATACTCTCCCTATAGACCCCGAGGGAGAGGTCCCCCTTATCCCGATAGCTTCACCCCTCTCATTAAGACACCAAGTGAGATACTAGCCACGGAGAGGGTAAAGAACTCCTTCCCAAGGCCACCCCCCATAAAACCGGGACCAAAAGCACAACCAAACGAATACTGTGAATTCCACAAAGGTTTTGGGCACAAAACCGATGACTGTATGTACCTCAAAAGAGAAATAGAGGCTGCGGTGAAAACGGGGAGACTGGCCCATTTTGTCAAGGAAATCAAGGAGGGGGGAGGGGACCGCAAGGGAAGAGATGCACGGGAGCCGGGGAGGGCAGACGTTGATATGATTAGAAGGAGAAATGAGTTTGATACCACCCGAAGTGTAAAGGCCAGAATCCTAGGCTCCCCAAACTGCATGAAAGCTCCCATCCTCATGCCGTATTTAGAATAAAGCGAGGTGCAACGACTCCCGCTGAACATCTCAGCTGTGATAGCTGGACACAAGGTGTCCAGGATACATGTGGACGGAGGGTCAGGCGTTGAAGTAATATACGAACACTGCTTCCTTAGGTTCGACAGGGACATAAGGGATAGGTTGGAGGAAGATTCAATCCCATTGGTAGGATTCAACAACAGTGTGTCACATCCCCTGGGAAAAATCAGGCTCCCATTCACAGTCGGCGTGGGAGATCGGGTCCGGACAATAGATCTGACCTTTACGGTAGTCAGGGCGCCCTCTAAGTACAATGCAATCTTGGGAAGACCCGGAATTGGTGATCTACAGGCACAGGCCTCTACCCCCCACGGAGCTTTGGTATTCCAAACGCCAAAAGGTCTCGCATGGGTTAAGTCCGCCTACGAGGTAGTTTCCTCCGTATCCAAAGAACAAGAGCCAGGGAAGTCCCAGGGAAAGAAGGTGGAAGAGTGGGTCCTCTGTGATAGGTTCCCAGAACAGACAGTCAAGGTGGGGAGTCACTTGAGTGACAAATGTAAGAGTGCCCTGAAGGAGTTGCTCCTCCATAACATAGAGGTGTTTACATTCCAACATGGAGACATGACAGGGGTCCCAAGGAGCCTGACGGAGCACCGACTTAACACATTTACATGGGCAAAACCAGTAAAACAAAAGAAGCGGAGTATGGGACCCAATAAAAGAAGGGCTGCTTGCGAAGAAACTCGGAAGCTGCTTAGAGCGGGGATAGTCAGGGAAGTCAAATACCCGTCCTGGGTTGCCAACCCTGTAATGGTTCAGAAAAAAGACGGAGGATGGAGGATGTGCATCGATTTCCAAGACCTCAACAAAGCATGTCCCAAGGACTGTTATCCTCTTCCGGAGATAGACACCCAAGTGGACTCCTTGTCTCAATACCCCCTGAAGTGTTTCCTGGACGCCTATAAGGGGTACCACCAAATTCAAATGTCAATAGAAGACGAGGAGAAAACCGCCTTCATCACAGACGAAGGGACATTCTGCTACACCAAGATGCCCTTCGTCCTCAAGAACGTTGGGGCCACATACCAGAGGTTTATGAACAGTCTGTTTAGGGAGCAACGAGGAAGGAACTTAGAGGTGTACGTCGACGATATTGTCATCAAAAGCTTAACGGAGACGGCCTTGATAAACGATGTAGCTGAGACTCTCCACACTATGCAGGACGTAAACATGAAGTTAAACCCTGGGAAGTGCTGTTTTGGAGTAGAGGAGGGGAATTTCATGGGGGTAGTGGTCACCAAGGGCGGGATCAAGGCAAACCCGGAGAAAACCCAGGCGGTGGCTGAGATGCGATCCCCCAGGTCCCTAAAGGACATTCAGCAACTAAACGGAAGGCTAATAGCGTTAAACCGTTTTTTTATCAAAGGTGGCTGACAAGACTCTCCCCTTTATGAAAGTGTTGAAAGACTGCCTTCAAACAAGCAAGTTTAAATGGACAACGGAGGCTGAAACAGCCTTCCAAGAAATGAAAGCATACATCTGTCAGCTCCCGACGCTAGCTACCCCAGTACCCGGGGACCCACTGCTCCTATATCTATCCGCCTCAAAAACGACCATAAGTGCGGTCATGATGGTAGAGGGGGGAAGGGAAACAGATCCCCATATATTTCATCAGAAGGACGCTTAAAGGGCCTGAAGAACGATACATGCCCCTGGAGAAGCTCACATTAGCTCTTGTCTTCGCATCCCGAAGACTCGGGAGGTATTTCCATGAACACAAGATTACCCTAATGACCGATCAACCCCTCCAGAAGGTACTCAGGAGGCCAGAACTGTCCAGACGGTTAGCCAAATGGGCTGTGGAGCTAGGAGAACACTCCCTAGAGTTTAAGCCCAGGACAGCCATGAAGGGACAAATACTAGCCGACTTCTTAACAGAAGTCCCGGAGGACGAAGAGAAGGAACTGTTAAAATGGGAAGCCTTAGAGAAAGAAGAAAAAGAGAAGGAAGATAAGGCGGTGTGGAAGTTGCTCACTGATGGAGCATCCAGTGAAGAAGGAAATGGAGCTGGAACCACACTGATAAGTCCCGAGGGGGTTGAGCTGACATATGCCGTAAGGCTGGATTTTGAGAACACAAACAATACCGCAGAATATGAGGCCCTCCTGGCAGGGATGAGACTGGCACAAAAAATGAAGGCAAAGCACGTAGAAGCCAGCACTGATTCACAGCTAGTAGTAAAACAATACCAAGGAGAATATGAGGCTAAGGATAACATCATGGCTCGATACGTGGAGAAAGTTAAGGAGACAGCTAAGGCGTTCAAAACTTTCAAGCTGGAATACATCCCCCGGGGAAGGAACAGGAAATCTGATGCGCTTAGCAAGTTAGCCTCGGTAGCATTCGATCATCTAGCGAAGGAAGTTAAAGTAGAGGTCCTGACATCCTCCTCCCTCAACACTGCGGAAGTGGCCACGATTGAAAGCCCTCAGGAAACATGGATGACTCCGATAGTCATATTTCTCCAGGACGGAACTCTACCCGAGGGGGAATGGGCGGCCCGGAAAATAAGGGTCAAGGCCCTACAGTACGAACTGGTCGAAGGAGAGCTATACCGGAGGTCATATCTGGGTCCGTCCCTAAAATGTGTTGACATGGAAGAAGCCGAATATGTGATTAGGGAGATGCATGAAGGGATTTGCGGAATGCACTCGGGACCAAGAACAATAGTAAGAAGGGCAATGAATGAAGGGTTTTACTGGCCACGGATGTACGAAATGGCATCTGAAGAAATCAAGAAGTGTGACAACTGCCAAGTGCATGCACCAATGACCCACCAACACAAACACCCCATGATACCAGTTTCGACATCGTGGCCATTCCAGAAATGGGCCATCGATATAATCGGACCTTTCCCGGAAGGTCCGGGAGGGGTCAAATACGTGGTGGTAGCCATTGATTACTTCACTAAGTGGATTGAAGCGAAGCCCTTGGCAAAAATTACTGGGGACCAGATGAGAAGGTTCGTACTGGATAACATCATATGCAGATACGGTGTTCCGAGGGAGTTAGTAAGTGACAACGGGGTCCAATTTGCTGGAAGGCCCTTCAAACCATGGTGCGAACAGATGCGGATCCAGCAGGTGTTTACTTCCGTTACCTACGCCCAGAGTAACGGGTTGGTGGAGAGAGCCAACCAAAGCGTCATCAAAGGAATGAAGGGTAGGCTGGGGAGAAAACAGAAAGGCTGGCTGGAAGAGCTTCCATTTGTGTTATGGGCATACAGAACCACCCCCAAAAGTTGTAACGGGGAGACCTCGTTCAGCCTCACTTATGGGACGGAAGCTGTCATCCCTGCAGAGATCGGATCTCCAACTGCTCGGATGAAGCTCCGGGATGAAGAGAATGAGCAGGACCTCAGGATGAACCTAAATTTGTTGGAAGAAAGAAGGGAAATAGCAGCAGTTAAGGAGGCCCAATACAAAAAGCTCCTGGGAAGCTATTACAACGCCAGGATGAAGAAGCTCAACATCGTCCCAGGGGACCTGGTTCTCAGGGCCAACGAGGCTAGTCTGCAAGAAAATACCGGGAAGTTAGGACCCAACTGGGAAGGACCCTACAGAGTCACATGGGCGAATGGAAAAGGGACTTGCAAGTTGGAAACGCTAGAAGGCAAGGAGGTTCCAAGGACCTGGAACCTCATGCAGCTCAGGAAATATTACATGTAAGGGGTGTACCCCCAAGAAAAACGGCCAAGAGCCACTTTTGTAATAGATAACTACATGTACGGGGGACTGTTCCCTCAAGAGGATCAACCTTTTGTAAACAATCTGTGATGGGAAATATATGCACCCAAAGATTAAATGAAAGACGGACGAAAACGTCCCATTTTGAGAAAACAATGGACAGTTACACCTGGGCAGACGTGCCCAAAGACACCATTAAATCTAAAAATAGAACAAATAAACACACGTGTATAAGGCATTCAAAGCATGCCCAAAAGCCCGGCCGTGGGGCTAGTAAAGGTCTAGCTAACCTAAAACGGACAAAACAAGTTAAAAACATAGCACCACGTTATAAACTTGTCCACCGATTGGCCTCGAACAGACAATCACAGTTTAACGAAGCAAACAACAAAAACAAAAAACAAATAATGCAGACACACCCGCATATACAAAACTACGAAAGAGAATCTGCTTTATTTACTACAAAATACATATACAAAGAGAAGCCCTAACAACTTGGGCAAGAATTAGCAATGTACTAATTTGCAAACACAGCAAGGCCAAAACAGAAACATAGCTCCTCGCTAAAATAGCCTAAAAACCCCCAGGAAATCACCAAACTGGCCTCCGGAAAGAACTCCTGCAAAAGCAAAACAAGCAAGAAACAGGCTACAAAGCAAAAAGGCCATACATAACTATGAGCCATATGGTTAAAAGGCGAAGTGGTCCCCAACACAAAAGACCACCCGCGATAGTCAAACAAAACAGGCAAATATCCTAGAGTAAGTTAAAGTTATTACAACCATATCGAAATATATCAAATGTTTAGAATTCATTGGGGATCACCCCCGGAAAGAGACGGCGGAGATGAAGGACCGACAGAAGAGAACAGGGCCTTCAATTCATCAACAGAGATCAGGGGATGCTCCAGGATTTTGGCAAGAATAGCTGGGGTCTTATGCCCAAACTCCTCATTCAGCTTGGACAGCTTCTTCTTAACCTTGGAGTCATACAGAGGAGTCTCCTTCCTATCCAAGCCTTGAGCGGAGTATTTGTAGCCATCCTTCAATCCCGACTGGTACCCAACATCCCTGTAGGCCCTGTACACCTGCTCCAAACCGCTCTTAAAATCCTCCGACTGAGCAACAGCAGCAAGGAAGGCCCCAAAACCTTCAGTAATTAACCAATGCTTCTCCCCCGCCAATCGTTGATTGTCATCAGAAGTTACTCCATAGTCCGCGTAAATGGTATTGAGCTGCTCCTGGGAAACGGAGTCAACCTCCTTCAAATGCCTCAGCTCAGCAGCAAGCTCCTCCTTCTCCTCAACCAACGATGCCATCTCCCGCTCCCAAGCTCGTTCCTTCCTCTCAAGCATAGCCCCAGCTCCCTAAACAAAGAATCAGTGAGTATGTAAAAAAAAGGAGGGGAGGGAGAAGACTATGCACCTTCTCCACCTGTAACCTCCTCTCAGCATCAACCACCCGGCTCCTAAGCCCAGCAATAGCCGACTGGGAAGCCTTAAGCTCAGCCTTAAGTCCTTCATTCGCCTTCCTCAGATCATCAACCCTTTGAAGCATCCCAGCACCCCTGAAAAAGCTTTCACATAGAGACATATTGTATTGATCTTCAAAGAGATCATCCCTCAGGGCAGAGTTTACAAATTTATGTGAGGGAGGAACAGCATGGTTCAGAAAGTCCCTAGCAGCTTCAGGAGTCCCTATGACGGAAGAATCAGTTACCTTCCATTTAGGGACATAAGTAAAGGGGAGGGCGTCGGCAAACAAAGGGGCAAGAGGGGATCGATGAACAGGGCCTTCAAGAGTAATGGGCTTGCTAGTCCCAGTCGCATGTGGAGGAGAAAGCTCGAAAGCCGAGGAAAAGCGAGCCACTCCCACCTCAGAGGCCTTGTCCCGGATACGGGAGGGAGAGGGATAAGTAGGAATTTCTATAGGCTCCAAGGAACTCCCCTAAGAAATAAGAAGAGAAGCAATCAGGAACTACACAGAAAGACAAAGAAAAAAAAGCAGGAGAAAAGAAAGCTTACCAACAAAGGAGCACTCACTAAGCTTGAAGACTTTAAATGCTTAGACAAGGAACCCTTAACCCCAGCAGGAGGAAGATCAGAAACAGCTCTAGATGGAGGGGGAAGCTTCTGGCCACTGGCACTACGAAGCCTCTGGCGGATGCTACGAGGTGCAGGATCCGGTTGGGGGCTAGCAGACCTCCTCTTACGAACTAGCTGTATCTCCACATCTTCGACATCACTTTGACCAGAAGGATGAACAGGAGGAAAGTCGGGAGAACTCTCCTCCTCACCAGAAGAATGCTCATCATCACCACCTAGGGTGGCAGAACCTCCTGCCCGGATGGATCCCCCGGTAACCTGCACTCCCACATTCAGTCTGGGATCAACCTCATTATCAACCACATATTGTACATCCTTGGAATCACCCTGAAGAAGCCTCCACAATGTTATCTCTACACAAAAAGAAGGCACTAAAGATGACTACGGAATGTCCAAAAATACAAAAGAAGAATAAATGCAAGAAGCAAACCAAGAACAAAAAGGTACCTTTCTTGCCGAAAAAAGCCCTTGGACGGACTGGATAAGAGGGGCTCAGCCCCCCCATAGCAAGCGTCCCTTCGGAGAAAGTAAACGCCCTCGTTGGGTTGTCACACATCTTTTTCCACTGGACAGTCTCGGCTGCAGACAGGGTGGGAATGGTGTCCTCGATAGCAGCGTCAAGATCCCTTGGCAAAGGAGAATCCGGCAACATAGCGGCTGAAACAAAGATGAATCTACACTTCCAATCTTTTGGATAAGTAGAAGTGGGCATAAAACTGTAACAGGGCCTTGAAACGTTGTTCTGTCGTTTCGCGAATGTGAACCAGTCTCCGTCGGAAATAAGCCGGTAAAACATGTAAAACAGAGGAACAGAGGGCTCCCCCGAGATGGCCGCACAAGACAGTTCAAAATGAACCACCCTCATTAACCCTAAAGGATGAACTTGTGAGAAGTGAACACCGAAGAAACGAAGCAGGGAAACCTTGAAAGCAGAGAGATGGTATCGGACCCCACAGGAAGAAAAGGCAAGGGTGTAAATAGGTATCCTGTCCGGCGTACATTCCGCCGACTCGTTAGGGCCAGGCAAGGAGGGAGAAAATCGATCTGGGATATTGTATGCCTCAACGAAGGATTTTAAGTCTTTCGCCGTCAGCACAGACCTTATCGAAGAACGGCCACCGCGACTCATGATTGGAAGAAACGGAAGTTCAGGGAAATAGTTGCAGAGAAGAAAAAGGGTTTCAGAAAGTTTGAATGAGGAGTCGGAAAGGCCAAATAGGGTCTTTAAAGGGATTTTGCTGACATACAAGTAACCGTCACATCAGCAGTCCCTTCAAAATTCAAAAATGGGCACGTGCAACTAGGGGATTAATTCCCGCTACAGTCATTTCGGCGACGCTATGATTAAAGGGAGTAACAAGTCATAACTGATCCAGAGTGGGCCCACCAACAGAGAAACCGTCTCTCTCAAGCAGTTGTGATTCAGCCCCGGATCATGAGCCTCGGGTCTTAGAACCAGGGACTAAAGATGACTTGACGACGGGCCAGTGGGTAAACCCACTTTACCCGCTTTGGGCCTTTTTTATCTAGAAGCCCAATTATTCAAAAAGCCCACTGGTCATAATAACCTTGCTCACTAAGGTTCCTTCTATGTACAATGGGCGGGAAACAGCTAAGGAAACAGGGCTCATTAAATGCATGACAAGAGGCGGCTCCGGTCTAAGTCACTGTACTTATCCGGCAGGCCATTAATGGGGAGGATTATCCTACCGTTGGGGGTCAGACACGTGTCTGACCTTCCCAAGAATCCTCAAAAACCGTCGGATCATGCATAAGAGAATCCTTAAACAAAGATAAGGGCATGTCATTATATAAGAAGGAAGAAGGATCCAAGGCAGGTATGACCTCCGGTTTCATTCTCATTTACTACATCCTCATTTACTCCACACACATTAACTTCCGACCATTATTCTATCGCATTTAATACACATCAATAAGATTCACACCATAAAGGGAAATCTTCCGGTGACTGCACTCATCGGAAGAAGCTCCTTTCTTTTCCGGCAAGTTTACTTACTCTCACGCCGGAGCTTGGTCACGGATCCCCCTCCCGGGGTCCCCCGTGACGAGGCTAACGGTTTATTCTTTTGTAGCAAGCAAGGATAAAAAGCTCTTGACGTCACCGAAGATCCATCTAACGTCAGCCGGAGGTTGGGTATTCGACAGGTATGCTTATAAATCAAACTGCTTAATGTGATGAGTTAACTTATCGTTATGTTTACAAACAAAACTTTAAAAAACATAGGGTAATATATTATCAGTGTGTTTAGAATAATGTTTTAGTTTAATATATTAATGGGTATGCTTATAAACCAAACTGACTAAAGTAATGAGTTAATTTATCGGAGTGTTTGTATTTTGTATCATTTACATGCATATTATAAGATTCATTAGCCCCTAAAATAGTTGCATTAGATCTAATACAACTTTTTTCTAATGTAGCCTCCAATAAAAGGTTGCATTAGGCATAATGCAACTTTTTCAAGGCTTAATGCAATATTTTTAGGGGTTACCCTAGCTTCATTTTCTTGTAGTGGTCTTCGAAAATTTGTCTGGTGTGTGCCTAAAAATTACTAACTAAACTAGTAAAAAAAATAGGTTGTAAGATTTTGTCTCTGAATTTTTTAAAAAACACTTGACTGTCTTGACCCATGACACGTTAGAGCATTCACTTCCATTCCACCATATTTTCACCCTAAATTACACTAAAAAACATTACATTTTCTCTCTCATTTTCAATTAAATAATATTTTTTATACCTTTATCATTACCTTTTCTCTCTCCTTCACTCACAACCACTTTCAAAATATATTAAAAAATTATAAGGGGTGAACAATGTCCTCCGAAATATAGAGATGAACAGTAACATTTTCTCTCTCCTCCACTCACAATCACTTTTTTATATTTTAAAAAGGGAAATTGAATTTAAATAATCCGAACTTTCACCTGTTGGCCAACAACACTCCGAACTTTCAGTTTGGCCAGCAGCACTCTCAACTTTCATCCTATTTTCCCAAAACACTCCCAAACTAACATATCACTAACCAAGTTAGTTTTTAAGTTTTATTTATTACACAAACAGTCCTTGTAGTTATAATTTACTAGTTTTAAGTTTTATTTATTACACAAACAGTCCCTGTAGTTATAAAAAAAATCATAAAAATAAAAAAAAAATCTAAAAATTCAAAAAAAATCATAAAAATTCAAAAAAATCAAAAAAATTCTAAAAAAATCAAAAAAAAATCTAAAAAAATAAAAAAAAATCATAAAAAATCATAAAAATTCTAAAAAATATCAAAAAAATTCTAAAAAAATCATAAAAAACCGTTTCGACGCGTACCGTTTCGACCCGGACCGTTTCGACCCGTACCGTTTCCACCCGGACCGTTTCGAACCGTACCGTTTCGACCCGGACCGTTTCGAACCGTACCGTTTCGACCCGGACCGTTTCGACGCGTACCGTTGAAACGGTACGGGTCGAAACGGTACGCGTCGAAACGGTTCGCGTCGAAACGGTACGGGTCGAAAACGGTACGGGTCGAAACGGTCCGGGTCGAAACGGTACGGTTCGAAACGGTCCGGGTCGAAACGGTACGGGTCGAAACGGTCCGGGTCGAAACGGTACGCGTCGAAACAGTTCGCGTCGAAACGGTACGGATCGAAACGGTTTTTTATGATTTTTTTAGAATTTTTTTGATATTTTTTAGAATTTTTATGATTTTTTATGATTTTTTTTTAATTTTTTTAGATTTTTTTTTTTTTGATTTTTTTAAAATTTTTTTGATTTTTTTTGAATTTTTATGATTTTTTTGAATTTTTATATTTTTTTTTTATTTTTATGATTTTTTTTATAACTACAGGGACTGTTTGTGTAATAAATAAAACTTAAAACTAGTAAATTATAACTACAGGGACTGTTTGTGTAATAAATAAAACTTAAAAACTAACTTGGTTAGTGATATGTTAGTTTGGGAGTGTTTTGGGAAAATAGGATGAAAGTTGAGAGTGCTGCTGGCCAAACTGAAAGTTCGGAGTGTTATTGGCCAACAGGTGAAAGTTCGGATTATTTAAATCCAATTTCCCTTTTAAAAACACCACACACACACACAATTTGATTATTTGGATATGAATGCTCTTATATTATTACTATTGTTGCATGATTTACGGATTTCATCATCATCTTCATCTTTCTTCCCCCTTCGGTAATTAAGCTCCCTCCTTCTTTACGTTTTAGTCTTTAATTCTTTATATACTTAAGCTATAATGAGTAATTATTTTTATTGTTAATTAAATATAATAAATTGTTTTAAACCATATAAATTAAAGCTCATATGAATATATAGTAACGATGAAATGCCGAAAACATACTTTTGCTACAGAAAAGAAAATATACACTATATTGGACATATATTACCGACAGGGGTTTGTTGATGGGTTCAGATAACTAAGTCGATGGGTTTAGATAACTAAGTCTTTGCTAGAAGATAAAAACACAATTTTTCAATGTTAAAAGAAAAGAAATTGTCTTAAATCATAAGAATTTAATTTCATATATATAAACATGTCATAACTAAAAACATTAGAAACATCTTTTTGCTACAGAAATGGAATACGATTATTAAACTCTCACATAGTTTATAAGCTACAACACAATAGATTATAGATACACATATAACTAGCACTTTTAATCAATAGGATGTTCCTTAGGATTTAACTTTTTTATCCTTCACACTTTTAACCATTTGGTGATAGAACCTGCCACAGACTCACCCATCCTTGTGGATACATGCTTCTTTTTGGCAGGCATAACGGTTTCAGATTTTGCCTTCGACATCCCTCCTCCCTTGGGGTTTTTCGCAGGGGCGGACCTAAGTGTTAGCGTGGGTGGGCGGGCGCACCCCTTGAATAAAAAAATTTTAGTGTATTTTTAGGCAAAAAATCCGACCGCACCCCTTGAAAATATGCTTGAACCACTCATCCGCACCCCCATCAAATAATTCCTGGGTCCGCCACTGGTTTTTCGGATAGTTATCTTGTGGCTTGTTGCCTTCCATTTACTATTTTCTTTCGCAAAGCTTTTTCCCAATCACCACTGATCATTGCTTTGTATCAAACCAAATAATCTTTGCAATTCATAAAGAGTAATATATTTATATATAAGTAAAGTTCCCACATCTCCACAGATGATATGTGCAATTCCACCAACGTCTTCGAACTTACACATATTTATCATTGGTGTTGGGTAATTTACATAGTTTGTGTTTTTCTAAGTATTTGATTTTTCAAGTTTCAAATATCTATGAGTGTTTTGGAGAACGCTAAAGTAGTATCCTGGAACTTTATCTTAAATTTCATGGTTGTTGCAGGCAAAATTTCAAAGTGTGTGAACGGGCGTTGCTTAGTAGGAGTTATCCTTAGGGTGCAAACGAGCCGAGCCGAGCTCGAGCTCGTTTAACATATGAAAGCTCGAGCTCGAGCTCGATTCGAGTTTTATTTCTAAAACTCGAGCTCTGCTCGAAGGTAATTTTTCAAGCTCGAGCTAGGCTTGGGCTCGACTGATTTAGTATTTATTAATTAATATATATTATTTATAATTATTATTATAAATATAATTAGGTATTTTTTATATTTATATAAATGGTAATTATTATTATATAAATATATGTATAATATATTAATAAAAAAATATATAAACAGAATGCTCAATTAGGCTCGCGAGCCGGCTCGATCTCGATAAGCGAAGCTCGGGCTCGTTTACTAAACGAGTTTTTTTTCGAGCCGGGCTCGAGTAGCTCAGCTCATTTGCACCCCTATCCGTAATATAATGGCAATCACCCAATTAAGGTGTCATTAGAGCATTCTCATCCAATCCATCAAATTATACATACATTCCACTAAAAAACAACTCTTATATCAATATATTTCCACTAAAAACAAATATTTTTTCTCTCTCATTTTCAATTAAATAATATTATCATCACATTTTTCTCTTTCCTTCACTCATATACTGGGTGAACAGTGTCCCCCCAGGCCCCAAATATACAGATGAACAGTAACATTTTCTCTCTCCTCCACTCACAACCACTTTTTTTACCCTTTACAATATAAAAACTCACCCTCACAAGTTTTGATGGATTAGATGAGAATACTCTTAGCAGCTACATGGTCGTAGGTCTTGTCTAAATAGTTCCCGTTAACTTTTTTTCATTTCGATGTAAATATAATGTGATAGGTACAATTGATAATTCTACTGCCAAATGAGTACACTAGTACATGTTGGGTCCAAACATTTAACCACGTGAATATTTAATAGGTACATGATTTTGGATGCTTTTTCTTATAATGCAAGACTCGAAAAATACACATTAATTGTTCTTCGAAAGTGTGCCTCAAAATCATTAACTAAAACTAGTGATAGATTAATCATTGTAAGATTTTTTTTTTTTTAATTTTATACTACCTACAGCTTTATTAACACTTGACACATGACACGTTATAGTATTATTTTAGCATGATATAAGGATTTCATCGTTGTCCTCTTCCCTCTTCTATGATTAACATCTTACTTTCTTTACGTTTTAGTTCTTAACTACTAACACAAATGCCATTCCCAAAAAAATGAAAAATAAACAATCTACTAACACAAATACATTGGAAAAATGAGTGTAGTTTTTATTTTTAAATATTAATTAAAAGAACATAATTTGTCTTAAATCATAATTCAATTTCAAATGAACATACCATACCAATGAATCGTTGAATACATACTTTTGTTACATAAACTTAAAACAGTTTATATACTATTACATAGTTTATAAGCTACTACACAACACACAATTCCAAAGCAACACTCTGCAAACAACTAGCACATCAATCAAGATGAACTTTGTTACTAAGTATTTATCTTAATTTTATTATTCAAATTATTAGCCACTTTGATAAGAGAACATGCCATAAATTCACCCATTCTCGTGGAAACATGCTTCTATTTTTTGGGGGATAACGATTGCAGGTTTCGCCTTTGCTGTCCCTCCTCCCTTCGTGTTTTCTTGATAGCTATCTTGTTGCACCTTTTTTGCCGTTGATTTTTTCTTCTTTCAAGCTTTTCCTAATCGTCATAGACTATTGTTGTGTATCAAACTAAATAACCTTAGCAATTCACAAAATATGATATGTTAGCTTATTTACTAGTAGGGTTCCCCACATCTCTGAGAATGATGTGTGCGAGTCCACCAATGTCCTAAAACTTACACATACTTTTGTTTGTTGTTGCTACTAATTTACATTATTTGTGGTGGAGTATCTGATTTTTCTGTTTACAAATGTCATGAAGTGTTGTGTGTGAACATTTTGTGTCAATATCCTAGAAGTTAATCTTAAATTTCCTGGTTGTTGTAGGCTTAATTTTAATTTGTGTGGATGGGTACGTTTAGTGTCATGTGTCAATATCCTAGAAGTTAATCTTAAATTCCGTAAGTTGCTGTAGGCTCAATTTTAAAAAGTGTGGATGGGTACACTTAGTGTCAGATGGCAATCAAGTTGTCTTTTGTAAGATATTTGTGCATGGTGCGGGCTATTTTTAAAATTTTAATGCATGTGGTGGGTAAAAATTAAAAAAAAAATATCTTTATGATTGTAGGGCCCGCTTAGATTAAAACAAAAACATAAGGGCTAATTATGAGAATAGCCATTGAATGGTCAACATTTCAAAAATGGCCAACTAAACAGCTCCATGAGTCTTTTTAAGAATTCTGACACGGCTTAAAAGAGTTCTCCTCAACAACCACTCAGCTTTTGACACGTGGTGACAACCTTTCTCTCTCCTCTTTTTCTTGTGTCATAAATGCAAAGAACAGTCTGTCATCTCTCTCCTCTTTCTCTCTCTCTCCTATTTGAATAGACCCCTCCCACTCTCTCTTCTTCAACCTTCTCCACCGTTCCATCCATATCCACACACAACATGAGCTGCCTTGAGAGTGAATTTTGGAATTAGCATCAAATCTATACCTGTTAGATCCTTTTTTTTTTGTCATCAGACTATGACATCTTCACACCCGTCACACTTCCACTTCCATTAAAAAATAGTCCGTCGTCCCACCACTGGAATCATGCCGGAGAAGGCATCTCCGTCACCACCATAAATGCATAGTTCCCGGTCACTGATTATTATTCCACATTAAAACGAAATGCTAAGTTGCTAACATCTCCAAACAAAAAGATAAAATTTATAAATAGAACAAAAAAACAATTAACTAAGAGTAAGTAAGATAACTCCATGATGCTGTGATAAAATATGTACAATTAAATAACAACTTATTTTCCCCTCAGATCCACTTTCTCCGTCGTGTCACCACCGGTTTCCACTCTCTCCGGGTGAAAAAAGTGTGACGGGTGTGACAGTGGCGGAACCAGAACGTTAGCTCAGGGGTGTCCCAAATTTTTTTTCACCGTGCAATCATACAATATTAAAAAAAACGACAATAAATAAATAAAGTAAAACAAATAACTAATAGATTTGTCATTTTCTTTTTTATAGCTTGAAATCATTTTTCTAAAATGGACGTTTTTTTCTACAATGGGCGTAGATAATAAATAAATTAATAAATATTATTGTAACTGAAAGTAATAAATAAAATAAAAATCTCCTAAAGAATAGTTGTCTACATACATCAAGAAAGCTTTCCTTAAAATATATATATATATATATATATATATATATATATATATATATATAAGAATGAATAATAGTGAGCCACGTAGGTTGGTTTCCAACTTTCAAGAAAGAAAAAACAAATCTAAGTAATAAATAATTATTTTTTTGGGTTTAAGAAAAAGAGTTCATCTTCCTCAACCTTCCTTTCTGCAACAACCTGTAAAAATGGTGAATGTGTAATTTATCAAAAACCAAAATCATCTTCTTCTTCCCCACTACGGGTGGTCTTAGGGGTGTCCTCGTAGTTGTTTATGGGTATCCTTTGTATAAAAATAAAAAAAAATAAATAAATTTACACTACCGGTTCAAAGTTGAGCCCTGTCCCGTGACCGGGCTGGTTGAATGCTAGGTCTGCCCCTGAGGTGTGAAGGATGTCACAGTCTGATTATGTTTATTTACGGTGGTGGTTGTGGTGGGTGGAGGGTGGTGGTGCACGGTTGTAACACCTCGTAAATTTATAACCAATAATATATCAACACGTGTCATGAGCTTTAAACATGTAAAAGATTACTTTAGAGGGACTAAAGTTGACAAACAGAGAAAGTATGTGAGTAAAAGGGTTCAAAGTGTCAACAATGAATAAATATATCTTGCAATAACCCTACATGATGTTTATACCCTTAAACGAATGAATCATGGATCATACGAAGCTAATTGTGGAAGAAAGTGAGAGATTACAAACTACTGGGGTTAAATGTGTCAACATGTTTAAAGTACACCTCTGAGTGACCTTTTAGCAAACCCGGAGCTTTGTAACGATAAATTATACTCACTAGAATATGTGATAAAAATTTCACCAAGTTTCGTTATCATATGAGAAAGTTATGACAATATTCGTATACGAGGGGTTAAAAGCGTCAACGTTGAAATTTAAGGCTTTTTGGGTGATCACAAAGTTAACCAAGGACTTAACAATGTTTGGTTATGTCATGGAGCCCTTAAAAGTAAAGTTAGAGGGCCAAAAATGCAAGAAATAAACTCAAAACCACGTTTGGAAGGACCAGGGACCTAAAATGCAATTAATGAAACATTTTTAACTTGTTCCCGGGGCTCATATTGGCCACGTAAGGTATGTATGAATCCTTACGCGGGCCGCCTGGGACTACCAGCGACAGATTTCACCTGCAGGTGCCAGTTTCAGGGCTGTAACCGACTTAAAACCTTGTTTTCTTATACCAGGGGCTCCCCCACTGGTATTTCATGCAATAGGGACAGTTGGGACCATCTTGTAACACTTATAGACCTATTTGTCATGATCTAATGGCACCAAAATCACTATATAAGGAGCTTCAATGTTGCAACATTGTGCCACTCACTTGCAAACTCTCACAAGCTTATTTCTGGAGCTCTCTGGTCAGCAACCAAGTTTTCTTAGGCATCCTAGTCGTGTTTAGGACCCTTGTAAGTATCCTTAATCTTCCTTAATTCAGTTTAGCTTAGTTATTTAGCTTAAAGTCAAACCGTCGTAATTAGAGTTTGACTTCGTGATTATTTAAAATTTGTCCAGTCAAATTTCAAATTGAACGTACCTATGAGTTGGTAATTATGTGGGCAATAAACCCTTAAAAGGGTACCCTCTGATTCCCACTCTAACTAGGTCAATTGTCGGGTCAAAGTAAATCTTAAAAAGTCAACAGAAAGCTTATTTTCAAATTAACACATAATTAGCAATGTAGAACCCATGCAACCTGTTTTATCACTAATATAACTTGGTAATTAATCTAAGAACATGTCTAAACATGTTCAACCCGATAATTTTCAGTTTAGGCTTGGTTCGGAACCGAACGTCGCATAATTTGACTTCTGCTTTGACTTTCAGTTCTGACCCGTTTAAGTATGTTTTAGAATTGCCTTAGAGCTTTATTTGGACCAGGTTTCATGTTAGTATAACCCTCTGTGATTATACAACTTGGTTCATTAGTTATCCGATTCATATGCATGTTTCCGTTAAATGCTTAAATGTTGACTATTATGCCCATATGACCTTAAAACGTGATTTTTGAAAATGTAAAAGAATAGAAACCTTAGTTACTGATTTATAAAGTTGTCCCTAAAATTTGACATCAGTTTGAGGTCTAGATTAGGAGTTATGCTCATTAGCGTAATTAGAAAGCTTTTTATTAAACAAATGGCGTAATTAGCATATAGCCTATCTAAACACAATTTTTAATACCAAAATTTTTACCCACTGATGTAATATAATATTTTGGGATTTTTGAAGATTTTTATTTAATTTTAGGCTGAGCATAACATAGGGTTCTAAACTTGATTCGGTAATTGCCGGTTTTGCCCTTTTGGCCTATAAAATGAGTTTTACAAATCTTTTTGATACCAAACATTTTTCTACTGATCTAATATGATAAATAAAATATTTTGAGCCTTCTGGAATAATAAAAATATCAGCTTTTCTTATAAAACCCGGAAATCGCCTAAAATCGCCTTTTTAAGCGTTTTTAACGCATAG
This sequence comes from Helianthus tuberosus, assembly GCA_030545235.1. Lineage (NCBI taxonomy): Eukaryota > Viridiplantae > Streptophyta > Magnoliopsida > Asterales > Asteraceae > Helianthus > Helianthus tuberosus. The sequence continues at coordinate 17,767 of JARYGA010005948.1, forward strand.
TATGTATTAAAACTATTTTAAACATATAAGGTTTCATGCCTACTGATATTTTCAGTAAATTTTTATATTTTAACAGTAAGCAAAAGTTTTAAACTCAGATTTCGAGTTTTGACCTTTTAAGCCTATGTGAAATTACCAAAATACCCCTAAGGTGCATAGTTTGGTTATAAATGATAAATTTCACATATATGTAATACCCTACTGTTATAACTTATTAAATTAAGTATTTTTACTGATTATATCAAACCTGTAACTCAGATTATTATTTAAACTCTTTTATAACCTTTAAAATGACCAAAATGCCCCTACGGGGCATAGTTTGAGTTTAAATTCGTTTTGGGCATAATAGAAGACATCTTACTGATGTCACAACATATTTAAGGCATATTAACTAGGGAAACCTGTATATGGATCTTATGGTTACCCGTTACGCACCTTTTGCATTCGGTTCGGTTTATATAACTAGTTTGCATAAATTAGCCGAAACGGGTCAAACCTTATCATTTTTGTCTCAAAATCCAGAATGTGTTTAGTTTACCCATATTACACAAGTATCCAAACTTGTCGGGTCTAAAACACATTCTATTCCGGTCTTCGCTTAATCGTGCGTTTGAACCGTATCTTCTACTAAAACTAACCGGTCTAAGTTTAGGCTTAATTATAGACCCGTTAGGAATCTAATAGGTTATTAAAAACCTTTGTTCCAGAATAGGAGACCCGGTAAAAGCTATGTGCGCTTGCCGTTTGTGATTATTACTTGCAAAGGTAAATACTTTTAACTTATTTTCCCTATACGGGCTTGGGGTACGGTATATAAAATACCGCTTGGTCGGGCATTGAATTTTTAATTGTATGAAGGTTAATTTATTGAAATGTCCCGTTTAAATTGTTTTGTTTGCTTAAAGCCTTTGGGGGGTTAATGACCATGTCCCGGATATGCTTGGCATCATTTTAAGAAATGGCCACGACCTAAGCACGCGGGTGTAGGCGTACACCCGTTAGTGTATATATAAATAATAAGGTATAACCGCCGGTTTCGGGAATAACCCGCCGCGGGACTATATCATGTGGTGTGTCTATTAAGCTCTAACCCGGTGTCAACCCGGGCTACTGAACGCATAAGGAACATGTAATTCTTTTACAAGTTTATATATAAAAAATTATCACAAGTTATAAAATGTTTTGTGCCTTGTGCATTTAAATCAATTTTCTAAAACCGTTTCAAAATGAGTCAGTTAATTGTATTTACCAGTGTAAACTGACGTATTTTCCCAAAAAGGTTAAGTGCAGGTACTACTCGAAATAGGTTGGCCTCTCCTTAGCATCAATAAGAGTCTCGCAAGCTTGGATACATTTTAAGTCTGATGAACTATGTTTTCTTTTTATTTGATCCGCCTGTGGATCTGTTTCAACTATTTTGTGATACTTAATATTACAATTTATTCGGTTGAAATAAAGCTATCTTTTGCTTCCGCTGTGCATTTAAAATTGGGTTGTTTGATTATGATGATATCAACTACGTCACGATACCCCCACCGGTAATACGTGGAAATATCGGGGTGTGACATCGGTGAGGGTGGTGGTTGGTTGCAGGGTGGTGGTGCTCGGTGAAGAAGAAGAAGATATGTATATATGTATATATATATATATATATATATATATATATATATATATATATACATCGAATGAAGATATTATTATATAAAGGTGTACCTGGATCAGGTTTGGATTCAGGAACTTGATCAGGGGAGTGGACATTGGCGGTTTTAGACTGAAAACAACCCATGGAGATGAGATTATTACACAAATTTGCAGGAGAGTGTGATGAATGAAACCCTAGAAAATGTAGGGGGTGATGATGATGGAAGTAGATACAGGTGGAGAGAGAGGAGGACTGAATGAATAGAGGTGCACGTGATGAAAGTGGGTCCTAATGGGGCATCAATGTGTAGAAAAAATGCAGTTGCACACGTGGCAAAAGGTAATTAGTTATGAGGAAAGCTCTTTTTGAGTCGCGTGGGAATTCATGAAAGCCCATTTTATGGGGTGTCAACTGGTTATTTTGGAAAATTTGACAAAATCTTGGCTATTCTCGTGATTAGCCCAAAACATAATAACGTAAAACTTTACTTGTGGGCCCATATACTACACTACATTTCATCATTTTCTGGTCCTACTATTTATACTAATTTTTTTTTAATGTGACATATATATTTGGGTTTTCCTTTTATAACTTCCAATATATAATGTTTTATTAAAAAACGAATATGGTTTTGCGATATGCTTACTTTTAATGACATTTTGATATAAATTTTATTAAAAACGGAGTCGTATCAAATTTAACGTAAATAAGTCGTTATAAAATTTATATTTCGTCTTTTATAAAATTTACATCAAAACATAGATAAAAATAAGTAAATCGCAAAACCATATTCGTTTTTTTAAACTTTATATATCGGAATTTATAAAAGAAAAACACCAATATATACTTATTAGTGTCACATCACTTGGTGCTAATAGTAAAAAGTTTGGTGTAAATAAAATCACTCTTTTTTTATTTTATTTTTTAAGCTTATCACCTTAACTTTTATCATTGACAATTACACCCCTCAACTTTTATCATTATACGCCCCCTCAACTTTTTAAAAACTTTGTAAAATCTCACTTGACCCCTCTCGGGTTTTTTGTGCTTAAATTATGTACGGATCGGTATAAATTCAAATTGATTTACGTTTACATGTAAAAAAATTAATGAGTCACATCAGATATAATACGTTTTCGTGCTTATTTTTATAGAAGCATTCAATGGGCGTACGTTTTGATGTAAGTTTGATTTGGAAATGAATCTGATCAAATATAATACGTTTTCATTGTATAGTACAAATTCGAGTTACTTTATGTTTCAGGAGTCATTTCAAATATAGTACGTTCTGGTGCTTATTTTAATTGACCTTTTCAGTTAGTCTACGTCCGTTTATATATGTGTTGGTATAAATTCAAGTTGGTTTACCTATCGAGGTAATGACATTTTGACCCCTTGAGCTTTACGTGCTTATTTCTAAGTACTTATTGGTATAAATTCAATTTGTTTTACGTTTCGTTGTTGATGAGGATAGATCCTTGGTCGGACCGAATGTCTAGCGAACACAAAACCGAACCGAAAGCTTAAAGGAACGGTCGCATCTAGTTCCATAGACGGAGCGATCCAACTCCCTGATCCGACATAACTAACTAGGGGCCCACAGCTTTAACCGCCATGACAATGACTGGTCCGACCCTAACTAACTCGCCACGTCAGCATTCCCCAAAAGTATAAATACCCCGCCAAGACTCCACACCAAGGGTAATGTCTACTTTCTCTTTCTTAACTCTCCTCTCTCTCTCTTCCTGACCTATTCTCTCCTCACAAATACTTATTCTCACGTCCGAGCTTGGTCACAGAGAGGCCCCCCTCCCTATGACGAGGTTAACGGTGTGTTTCTTCCTTGTGATCTTGCAGGTTCTTGCCAGGTCATCTGAAGTTTTGCTCAGACCAGGTCGGAACAACTGGTTTAGAGTCTTCAGTGGCGTCATCCCCTCGAATTCACGCAATTCACTTTGTTAATTCTGTTCACTCGAAATTATGGAATCCACAACAGCTGCCTCCACAAACACTTTCCCGTCTTACAACGACATTTGGGAAGGAAATGTGGCACCCATAACAACTGTTCCTACAGCAGTTGCCACTGCAGCGGTCCTAGCAGGATCGGCGACAATACCTCCACCTACAAGTTCTGTAATCGCGAGCTCTATCACCACACTCTCAGTTACTGCTCCAGTCGCCACGCCGTTGCCTAGTTTCGACAACGCTTTCCTCCTGCGGAATGCTGACTTACTGCGGCAACTACAGCAGCAGCAGCAGCGAGAAGAAATGTTGCAGAGTCTTCGCACGAACTTGTTCAACAGCGCTTATCCAAGGGCTAATCCCGTCTCCTTCGGAGCTTTCACCTCTAGATCTATGGTAAGTTCTATAATCTCCACTCCCATAACATGTGTTTCATAAGTTTCCTCACTTACGAGTGCTCCAATAAATAACGGTCTTTACGGCCTATTTCGCCAGGGATCTATGGGTTTAAACCCTCAAGATCAAGAGTTAATCATGCCATACCATCCTACGTCTATGACTTCTCAATCGAAGTTCACGTTAAGGATCGTTAATGCGCCACTCCCGGCAAAATTGAAGATGCCCCCGACGCTAAAATTTTACGATGGTACGTCCGACCCGGACGATCACATGTTCGCTTTCGCCGGAGCGGCTAAGGTCGAACAATGGCCAATGCCGGCATGGTGTCACATGTTTTCTCTGACTCTCACCGGGTTGGCAAGGGTGTGGTTCGATGGATTGCCAGAAGGATCGATCGATCACTTTGAAGATATTCGGCGTATATTTTTGCAAAATTTCTGTCAGCAGCGACGTTGCAAGAAAGACATTACTGAGGTTCACCACATAAAACGCCGCGACGGAGAGTCCGTAGAAGATTTCATCGATCGTTTCAATCGAGAGAGCATGCAGATAAGCGGGGCAGTTGATCAGCTCTGTGTTTCCGGATTTTGTCATTGAGTTCGAAACAATCAGCTCGTAGAAAAGCTCCACGAAGATCTCCCAAAAACCATGGAGATACTTATGGAACGAGCCCGAGCCTTTGTCCGAGGAAAGAGCGCTTGCGGTCAACCGAATGAAACAGCAGAAAGGAATGCCAAGGCTCGAACCGCATCATGGAGACGGAACGCGTCACCACCAAAAGATAGAAGCAGCAATTGGAGCAGAAGTCGTGGCCCGTATCAAAAGTCTGATCGAAACAACTTCTGAACTGGTAACATACGTTTCAATACTTTCTCCGAACTAACTAAGTCGCTGAGCGAGATCCTTAGTACGGAGACTACCTGTTTTCCCACACCATCGAAGCAGCGGCCTACATCAGATAAGCACTCCAAAAAGTACTGTGAGTACCACCGAGACAAAGGGCATACGACCGACGAATGTTGGGCACTAAAACAAGATATCAAGAAGGCCGTACAATCTAAAAAACTCTCCCATCTCGTAAAAGAAGTAAAGGATGGGAAGAAATCCGCAGCAATGATTGACAATCCGAATACCGAGTCTTGGATCAATATGATTCTATCTACCGAACCAAGGGGGATAAAGCGGTCGAACCAGCACATGGCAGCCTGGATGCAACAACCAACATACTTTCCTCCGATCGATCCGGAAGATGCTCGAGACGGACCGATCACAATATCGGCCGTATTTGCAGGACATTTGGTCCGACGAATTTACGTAGACGGAGGAAGCGCCTTTGAGATAATGTACCTACAATGCTTTCAGCAGCTGAACCCCCAAACAAGAAAGAGATTAATCGAGGTGTCTACCCCTCTAATAAGTTTTTTCGGGAGAGGTGGTTCATCCAATAGGGCAAACTACCCATCCGACCACGTTCAAAGATAATGACAAAAGCAGAACTGTTCAACTAACCTTTCTGGTTGTTGGTACTCATTCGTCGCTTAACGTAATACTCGGGCGACCCGGGTTACGAGCTCTTGGAGCAATCAGCTCAACAATACACGGTGCCATAAAATTCCCCACCGAAGCTGGGATCGCCACTATCCTTTCGGAATCAAATTCATTCGTTGCAGAGGTAAGACACGCAGCAGAAACAAGCTCCAAAAAATCCGAAGTACCTACAGAGCTTTGGGTGATTAACCCAGAATTCCCGGAACAGCAAGTGGCTATCGGTGCTGAGCTCCCAAAACGAACAAAGAAGCTCCTATGGGAATTGTTGAGTAACTCAATTGATGTTTTAGCATGGAAGCATTCCGATATGCAAGGGGTTCTTAGCTCCATGGCACAGCACCATCTGAACGTAAAAGAATCAATCAAACCAATAGCGCAAAGGACAAGGCACATGGCACCGGATCGAGCCAAGGCAATTGCCAAATACGTAAAGAGTCTCCTAGATGCCGGGATCATTCGAGAAGTCCGGTATCAAACCTGGGTGTCGAACCTAGTTATGGTACGAAAGAAGGAAAACTCATGGAGAATGTGTATCGATTTCACCGATTTGAATGATGCGTGCCCGAAATATTGTTTTCCATTACCGGAGATCGATGAAAAAATTGACTCCGTCGCCACGTTCAGGCTGAAATGTTTCTTAGACGCTTACAAGGAGTATCATCAGATACAAATGGCAGTCGAAGATGAGGACAAGACAGCCTTTGTTACTAATGAAGGAGTTTACTGCTTTACCAAGATGCCTTTCGGCTTGAAAAACGCCGGTGCTACGTACCAGCGTTTAATGAACAAAGCTTTCAAAGACCAGATCGAGCGAAATTTAGAAGTATATGTCGATGATATCGTAATCAAGAGTCACGACGAAGCGGTCATGCTGAAAGACATACTCGAAACATTCACCCGACTCTGAAGCTTCAATATGAAATTAAACCCTAAAAAGTGTACGTTTGGGGTAGAAGAAGGGAAATTCTTGGGAGTCATGGTCGAATCAAAGGGTTTACGAGCCAACCCTGACAAGATTGATGCTGTTCTCACTATGAAGCCTCCAACGTCAGTTAAAGAAATCCAGTCCTTAAATGGGCGATTGGCCGCTCTCCATCGTTTCTTGTCGAAAGCAGCAGACAGATCTCTCCCATTCATGGACGTACTCAGAAAAAGTTTCAGATCGGAATTTAAATGGACCGAAGAAGCTGCGCGAGCCTTTGAAGATCGTAAAGTCTATCTGGGCACATTAACAACCCTCACCGTTGACATGATGTCGTGGTCATAATCAAATTTAATCCAAATACAACTAATTAGTTAGCGATAAGTGGGTATCGAACACAGAGAGTTTGTGGAAATTGTGTTATTTGCTAGAGGATCTAACTTTGACTAAATTAATCTAATTGCAAATAAAATAAAGTTCAAGAGTTGATTTGATTGGATTGATTTTAAAACTAAAATTAACTAATTAAATTTCAAGAGAAAAGTTTTGGTTGTAAACAAATGAGAGACAAATGACCATCCTAGATTTCCGGTTTCAATTGACATTCATGTTATTATTCCACTAGAAAGAACTATATAGACAAAGCTCATGTGTGACTACTTGCAGTGATGAAAGGGAACTAAGTACTCAGATTCCTAGAACGTGAGGTTGTTACCCGATGATCAATCAACCATTACCCAAGCCTAACTATACACATGATATCTCAATTGCCAACGGCACCAAGAACGTATGGTTTCTAATCAGTTCAATGTAAGAATTAACAAGTTACTAACAAACAATCACACATCATAACAAACAAACCATAAAGATAAAGATTGTTATTCTAGAAATTAGGAAATCAAACATGAAATGTCTCAAGCAAACCTTCAATCCAGGATGATCACAAAGTGTTTAGCCACTCATGGCTCGAATCAACATCATAACAAAAGTGTTATCATTCATCAAGATCAAAGACAATAAACTAGTTATTAAGATAGTGTTCTTCAAGCTCTAGTCTCCAAAAGTTGCTCCCAAATCGTTCCAAGACAAGTGGTAACCGAAATCCCATGATAGGATAGCTTAAAACATCATCAAGTGCCCATTTAATGCATGAGTTACGATTTAAGAACAGTCGGCGCCGTAAGCTACGCCAGAGGGCCGTAGCTTACGGCAAGCAGTAGGTCAACAGGTCAGATCAGTGTCGTAAGCTACGCCATAGGGCCGTAGCTTACGACGAGCAGCATATCCTCTCATTATCATGAGGCGCCGTAGCCTACGGCATAGGGCCATAGGTTACGGTGGCCAATGATCCTTTACGGTGGTGAGAGTCTGATCTACGGTGGAAGTTTGTGCACACATGGGAGCCGTAACCTATGGCAAAGTACCGTAGGTTACGGTGCTGAGTGGGTTCTTTTCCTTGTTTTCTTTGTAACATTCCCCATGCTCCATTTTCCTTCATCCATCGTGCAACTCCCATCCAAACTTCACAAATGTCACTCCTTAGGCACTTTAATACATGCAACATCAAGCATCTGGTGATTACCATGTTCAAGCAATTAACCGTGTATAGTATGGGATTTTAATCATTTTAAGGCTCTTAGGGGTTGTCCTACGGACCACCCGTCACATCCCCACACTTACCCGTTGCTTGTCCCAAGCAACCCATTCAAAAACTATTCACAAACACAAGCAATCAACCATGCAAACCAAGCTAAAGTGTGCCGTCCTTCTACTAACTTTCAATCATACCACAAGACACACCCCTCACAAAAACTCTCGGCGACAAGAAATAATAGCACATGATGCTAAACCACTCAATGCGTATGTGTGTGTGCACGACAATAAGCTTGTATAAAAATCAAGTTTCCTCCTATCAAATATTTAGCATGCTTTTGAATCAAAGGAACTTACGGGTTGTAACAGGGCTAGGTGCAAAGGTAGGAACATAGTGGGAGATATATATATATAAGAGTTAATTGATTTGACCCGGTTTTTATTTCTACTACTAAACAAAGCAAACACCAAATACATACAAAACATCATAAACTTCTCAACTTCTATTACAACTAAACACTCTTTTTGGTATTTTTCATATTTTTCCTTTTTTTAGAGATAAGCATAAAACATAATATATTCACGAACATCAACACTACATACTAAATTTCCTAAACCGGGTCATCTCAAAAGGTAAAATTTATAGGAAGTAGGCTTGGGTCACAACCAAATGGTCTAAGGCTCAAAAGTGGCTTTCTAAGGACCAAACCCCCACCCCTCACAATACCAAGCTCATATATGTAAAGTATGAGGTCCAACCCACCAATCCCACACTCTCACACATCTAGACGAGGCTTCCTAAAAATCCCTTATCATTTTCAAAAGCATGCTAACTCTAGGATTTAACAAGAATTCGTACACAAGTTCTATTAACACACGACACACACCGCCACTCAAACAAAGAAATATCTATAACAGTCATATGTGGCTCAAATTCTCACCAAGAATAGACTAGGAATGGGTGTCAGTGTGTCAAGCGGGACAAACTCAAGCTTTCAAATTTTGACAATTTTGCTCGGATTTACAAAAAATTTTAAATTCTCAAAAATTTCCCCCATCCCCACACTTGGGATACATTGTCCCAATGTATGGCTTTGAGGGAAGGATCGCTTTTAACCAACAACATTAGCCTTCGCTAATATTCTCAAATCCCAACTTTCTTTTTGTATATTTTTTATATATTTTTATGAAAATTCAAACACACCACCGCTAACACATCCCAACAAAAACACATCCACATCAAAACACCACCCTACCTCCCAACCATAAACATAACATACGAGATAAACAAATATACACTAATATACAAAGGAGCAAGATACGACCTTGGGAGAATTTTTCATCGCCTTTAATTGCCCCATATTTCTTTAACAATGTCGTGATCAATCGGCAATGGGGTACAATTTTTCTTTCCCCACTATTCCGGCTCAACCAAATGTTGTTCAACACTAGAAATCGGAAAGGAACCTTGGGAGAACCATGCATCATCATATACAAGATCGGCACCTCTTGAAACCGAACCTCCATTTTGTCACCCCGCCTCGGAATAACATTGTGTGTACATAAAACCAACAACAACTTCGCTTCCATTCTCAAGTTCCGTCTATACAACTTCCTATGTGTCCTACCTGGAAGGAAAAGGTAATCCAACATGTTTTGCCATTGAGGGTGCTTGTCAGGCTCATGGTAGAGATCTTTGAGGCTTGGGTAGATATTTTCATTGGATGGTTGGTCATCAAACTTCGCTATTCGACGCAATGAATCATAGGACATCTCAACTTTAACCCCGTTACACCATCCAACAAGCTTCATCTGTTTTGGGGCCTTAAATGGGGGACATTCAAGCGAAGCCATCCACTCTTGAATCTGAGTATCATACATCTTCTTCACCTCGCCATCATAACACTTCAAAGTTTCCCCCCAACCCAATGCCTTAAACTTTGCCGTTATCCCAAACGGCCCAAAATCAGCTTCCCGGATCTCTTTTTCACAAATAAATGCCTAAGCCCTTTGCTTCAACTTGTTCATTTGTTCATGAAACAAGTCATCTCTCCATTCCGCAGGTTGGTCTAATAATGAACCGGATGTCCAATCCGGTTTCGGACCCCTTGGAGGCGCATCCTCCTCCGAATCCGGGTCACCAACCCATGTCAATCTCCTCCTCTTTGGCTGATCCTCTTCCCCTTGAGGTTGGTTAGACGAACTTGCAACCACTTTACCCTTTGTTTTTACCATGCCTACACACATTCATAAACCACACAAAACATTTCAAGTTAGTTCAACTCCAAAATCTTCCTCACACTTGCTTTATGTTATGGGTATCAATGTACAAAAACCGAAAATTCATCCTTTCAAACAAAAATTCGGCATGATGTCTCTATAATTCAGAATTTTTCCAAAATATTTTTACTAGACATCAAATACATTCATACCCAAACATTCAATGGCTCAACAATATCTAATCATCTATCACATACAAGCAAGTGTGTAAGCAAAAACATAATGAAAACTTACAAACCTCAATGTACTTCAAAGAATGACAAGAAATTGCATACCTTAGTGTTGTAGAAGATGAGAATAACAAGCTCTTGAAGTTCACACAAAAACCCATAAAAACCCCAAAATTTTCGGCACCCCTATGCTTAAATCTGACCCAAAAACAAAGGATTCTTCGAGATATAAGTACAAATCTAGAATCCTTGTGAAATTTCACCCAAGATGGACTAAAAAATCACTAGATTTGGACAAGATTTGAGAGAGATATGAAGTTTTGAAGGTGATGAAGAACTAGGGTTCTTAGAGAAGAAGATGGAGAAGAAGAAATTGATTTGTGGATGGGGACCGATGATTAGAATGTGTGGATAGGGAAGAGTTGAGTTTTATTAAATGTATTATTATTATTAATAAGATTTTCGGTTTTTTTTATACATGTAACCGTCTACAAAGGTCCCCAAAGTTCACTCGGTACCGTAGCCTACGGCACCTTGCCGTAGGTTACGGTAACATCTGGGCAAAAATCCTCCCCGTAAAACAGTACCTGAGTGCCGTAAGGTTTAAATTTTATCACTTGTTGCCGTAAGCTACGGCCCCCCACCGTAGCTTACGTCAAGTACTGGGCAAAAAGGGGCCGGCCAAAACTTGTATAATTTGCAAAAAAAAAAAATTAGCTTAATAAAATTGTTTAATTTTTATTGTTTTTCTAAATTTTTGAAAACTTGAAAATTAATACCCTACCCCCCGTTAAAAACCCGTGTTGTCCTCAACACTATGTTCGGGAAATTCGTAAAAATTTCCCCACACTTGTTTCGAACAACGGTTTAAACGGAACTTATTCAAACCAAAACAAACTAAACTAAACATGTACAAACACCAAACCTGGGCCTCTTTCAAGTTTCTTCGTCATCCAATGGGCGTAGAATGTAACCCACTTTGTCGAGCTTGAGATTGTTAATGTCGTTACCTTCCAAATACGGTTTGAGTCGATGCCTGTTCACCGTATGTTGTTTATTTGTTTGTTCATCTTCTATGTCAACATCACCAAATCTTCCCACTCTTCGGATAACGTAAGGACCCATCCATTTGCTCTTGAGTTTCCCCGCGAACATTTTTAACCTCGAATTATACAACCACACCTTTTGACCCACTTCGAAAGTCTTTTTCCGTAGCCTCGCATCATGAACTTTCTTCAGTTTGTCTTTGTATGCGGAAGCACATTCGTAAGCTTCATCTCTAATTTCCACAATCTCATTCAACTGTAACTTCCTTGCTCGACCCGCTTCATCATAATCCGCATTAACAGTCTTGATGGCCCAATGCGGTCGATGTGCTAACTCCATTGGTAGATGGCACCCCTTTCCATACACCATCCGATAAGGGGTAGTACCAATTGGAGTTTTGTAGGCCGTTCGATATACCCACAATGCATCGTCAAGTTTACTTGACCAATCTTTCATATCCGTTCTTACCGTCTTCATGAGAATCTCTTTGATTTGATGGTTGGACACTTCAACTTGTCCACTTGTTTGCAGATGGTACGGTGTCGCCACTCGGTGGTTCACATTATATATTTTTAGCAATTTGCCGAAATTGAAGTTCTTGAAATGTGAACCGCCATCACTTATTATCACCCTTGGCACACCGAATCGAGCAAATATGTTGGATTGCACAAACTTACATACAACGGAATGATCATTGGTCCTTGTAGCAATGGCTTCTATCCACTTCGTAACATAGTCGACCGCAACCAATATGTATAAGAACCCATTCGAGTTAGGAAACGGACCCATAAAATCTATCCCCCAAACGTCAAACACCTCAACCACCAAAATTGGTTGTAAAGGCATTTCATCCCGCTTCGATATGCTTCCAACTTTTTGACAATTGATACAATTCCGCGCAAACTCACAAGAATCTTTGAAAATTGTTCCCACTAAAATGCCCTCCACATGCCGACGAATGAGCATGGGTCAAAATCTCTAAAACTTCAGTTTCGGGAACACACCTTCTTATCACTTGATCGGGTCCGATTTTGAACAAATCCGGTTCATCCCAAATATATTGCTTTACTTGACTCAAGAATTGTTGTCGTCTCTTCTTCGTCCAATGATTCGGAATTGCACCCTTGGCCAAATAATTTACGTAGTGGGCATACCAAGGTGCAACAAAAGTAGAAACGGCTAACAATTGCTCATCAGGAAACCGTTCATTAATTTCACTTGGGTCATCAACACCCTCCAATGGAATCCGGGACAAATGATCCGCTACAACATTCTCACACCCCTTTTTTTCCCGAATCTCTAGATCGAACTCTTGCAACAAAAGCACCCAACGAATCAACCGGGGCTTTGCATCCTTCTTTTCCATTAAGTATCGAACCGCACTATGATCCGAATACACTATCACCTTGCTCCCCCAAATGTAAGCTCTAAACTTGTCCAAGGCATACACCACCGCTAATAATTCTTTCTCGGTTGTGGTGTAATTCAGTTGCGCCTCGGACAAAGTTTTACTTGCGTAATAGATTACCACCGGCTTCTTATCAACCCTTTGACCCAAAACCGCTCCAATGGTCGTGTCGCTAGCATCACACATAATTTCGAACGGCTTCGACCAATCCGGTGGTTGCAAGATAGGAGCCTTCACCAACTGTTCCTTCAACACATGAAACGCTTGCAAACATTCGTCAGTAAAATCAAATGGAACATCTTTCAATAATAAGTTACATAAAGGTTTTGTAATTACACTAAAACCTTTAATAAACCTTCTATAGAACCCCGCGTGTCCCAAAAATGATCTCACCCCCTTAACATTCTTTGGTGGGGGTAGAGATGAAATTAACCGAATTTTTGCTTTGTCTACCTCCATTCCCCGGTCCGATATCACGTGCCCCAACACAATACCCTCTTGAACCATAAAATGGCTCTTTTCCCAACTTAGCACCAAGTTTGTCTCAACACACCTTTTTAAAACTTTTTCTAGTTCGTCAAGACAAGAATCGAAACTTGGGCCAAAAATAGAAAAATCATCCATAAACACTTCAAGAGATTCCCCAACCATATTTTAAAATATACTCATCATACATCTTTGGAATGTGGCCGGGGCGTTACATAGTCCAAATGGCATTCGCCGAAAAGTAAATGTACCATATGGACATGTAAACGTGGTTTTGTGTTGGTCGTCCGGGTGAATAGCAATTTGGTTATAACCCGAATACCCATCCAAAAAACAGTAATATTTTTGACCGGAAAGTTTTTCAATTATTTGGTCAATGAAGGGTAACGGGAAATGGTCTTTGGAGGTAGCAGCATTTAATTCTCTATAATCGATGCAAACTCGCCACCCGGTGACCTGGCGGGTGGCAATTTGCTCACCTTGTTCATCTTTGATTACCTGAATGCCCAACTTTTTAGGCACTACCTGAGTCGGACTTACCCACGCACTGTCTGAAATGGGGTATATGATCCCCGCATCCAACCACTTGATAACTTCTTTCTTGACCACCTCTCTCAGATTCGGATTCAACCTTCTTTGTGTTTCGCGAGTTGGCTTTGCATCCTCACTTGTAATAATTTTATGCATCACAATGGATGGACTAATACCTTTTAAGTCAGCTATCGTCCACCCGATTGCCGCCTTATTAGCCTTCAACACCCGTATCAATTCCTCTTCTTGAGCTTCCGCCAAATTGGAAGCAATGATCACCGGTAAGGTGTCATTCTCCCCGAAAAATACATACTTTAAATGCTTCGGTAGCTCTTTCAATTCCACACTTGGTGGACATTCTAGGGAAGGTTTTGTACCCGAATCGATTCCCACCGGTAAAGTATCCGTTTGGTGGGTCCATGGCGGTCTTCCTTCTTTCACCGCAAGAGCCTCTTGCTCCTTCTCTTCCTTTTCCAACTCACATGCATGCACCTGCAAAGACACATCACAAACACAAGAACCCAAAATCTCTTCCTCGAACTCCTTTGGGTCATATCCATCTATGAAATATGCTAGAAAACACTCATCACCATAAACGTTAGTACCGTTAGTAAAAACATTTAATCTCATTTTTCTATTACCAAATGTCATATCGACCGTACCATATCGACAATCAATAACGGTATGTGCGGTGTTCAAAAATGGCCGACCCAAAATAACATTTTGTTTTTGAATTGGGTCCGCGGATGAGTAATCTAACACAAGAAAATACACGGGATAATAAAACTCATCAACTTTAACTATCACATCCCGTACAATACCCCGAGGAATTTTATGAGACAAATCGGCTAATAGCACCGTTGTCTCAACCCGTTTCAATGGACCAAAATCGTATTGGTCATATAACCCCCCCGGTAGAATACTTACTCCAGCTCCAAGATCCAATAACGCCCTAGCAGTTTGAAAATTTCCCACTTGAATGTTTATGAGAGGCGTTCCCGGATCTTACCCGCTCTGTCAAGTCAACCAATTTAGGCACTTTTTGTTGCCTCTTTTGAGTACATAATTCTTTTAAAAACTTGGCGTAAGCGGGCACCTGTTTTATTGCTTCAAGTAGAGGAAGATTAATTTTAACCTGTTTGAACACTTCCCACATTTCTTCCTTTTGAGGACCCCGTTTTGAAATAAAGTTTTTTCTACCCGGATCTAATAAAGCCAAAGGAAACGGTACTTGACTAGATCCCTCGTCCTCATTTTTCTTTTCATTTTCTTTATTAATTTTGGGTTTTTCAAAATTGGGTTTTTTTAGAAGAAATAATAGTTGGTTCATTTTCTTCCTCACTATCTTGACCCGTTATGTCTTCAACCACCCCATCAACCAAATCCGGTGAAGGATTGGTTTTATACTCTTTCCCACTTCTCAAAACATTTACATGATGAACATTAACATTATTACCTCTAGAAGTATTATGAGACGGGTTTACCTTAGTGTTGCTCGGTAATTGACCTTTGTTTTTCTTCAAGTCCGCCACTTCGGTTGCAAGTTGACCCATTTGGGTGGTCAAATTTTGAATTGCCTTATCGCGAGATTCATCCTTTTGTATCCGGGCATCATCCATTTGGTTTCTCTTTTGCATATTTGCTTGCATGCTCTTCAACATATCCATCATCTCATTTCCACCCGAAGACCCCCTTGCTCTTGACCTGTTTGATATTGCCTTTGATACCCTTGGTTATTCCCACCTCTATATCCACTTTGATTGTTATAAGGTTGGCGCGAACCAAAGTTACCTTGGCTACCTTGAAAGTTCGGGTTAGCTTGATTTGAAGGGTTCCCATATCGGAAATTTGGGTGGTTCCTTAACCCAGGGTGGTAAGTGTTAGAATTCATGTTGTAGTTCCTACCACCCCCTCCTTGACCTTGTACCGCATGAACTTCCTCATATTGCCCTTCCACCACTCCTTGGCAATTTTCAGCCGCATGACCTATTTCATTGCAAATAGCACAAACATCATAAATTTGGTTAGAAGTTTGAACATTACCATCATCAACCGCATGCACTTGTGTTCGGGTAACGGCCGGTCATGCTCTCCTTGATGCTTGAGCTTTCCTCTTTGATGTAATTGCCATTTGTTCCAAAAACTCCCAATCGTCTTGCTCATAATTCGTACCAAAAGTGCCACCAGTAATAGACATTAAGTCTCGAGCATCTTCGGCACTCAACCCCTCGTGGAAACCATTCATTAATTCCCAAAGTTCAATTCCATGGTGAGGGCAATTCTTGATCATCATATTGAAACGCTCAAAGGCCTCATGAAACATTTCACCTTGTTGTTGCTGAAAACTCCTCAATCCCTTC